>OX638135.1:1464732-1742107 GCA_951804985.1 Dryomyza anilis
AAAAAATTGACACATTTTTGAAAATTCGAACATGACTTTGAAAATGGATCAAAAAATGACCGTTATGAATTAGCAAGGATTTAAGATGTTCACATCTGAATCCTGAAATGTAGTTGAATCTTGTGGTTTAATCGGTTTGCCTGTAAAAATCGCATTCCTGAATTATCGTGAAAAAACCACAAAATTGACACATTTTTGAAAATTCTATACAGCAAGGACTAAAGATGTTCCCACCTGAATCCTAAAATGTTGCTGAATCTTGTGGTGTAATCGGTTTGTCTGTACAAAATCGTATTCCTAAATTATCGTGAAACAACCTCAAAATTGACACATTGTTGAAAATTCTGACATATGACTTTGAAAAAAGGATCAAAAAACGACCTTTCTGAATTAGCAAGGACTCAAGATGTTCACATTATCGTGGAAAAACCAAAAAATTGACACATTTTTGAAAATTCTGACATATTAGCAAGGACTAAAGATGTTCACACCTGAATCCTAAAATGTTGCTGAATCTTGTGGTGTAATCGGTTTGTCTGTACAAAATCGTATTCCTAATTTATCGTGAAACAACCTTAAAATTGACACATTTTTGAAAATTCTGACATATGACTTTGAAAAAAGGATCAAAAAACTGAACAAAATCCGTAATTAGCAAGGACTTAAAATGTTCACATTTGAATCCTGAAATGTTGCTGAATCTTGTGGGGTAATCGATTTTTCTGTACAAAATCGCATTCCTGAATTATCGTGAAAAATCACAAAACTGACACATTTTTGAAAATTCGGACACATGACTTTGAATTTGCAAGAACTGAAGATATTCACATCTAAATCCTGAAATGTTGCTGAATCTTGTGACAATATCGCATTCCTAAATTATCGTGAAACAACCTCAAAATTGACACATATTTGAAAATTCTGACATATGACTCTGAAAAAAGGATCAAAAAAGGATCTTCCTGAATTAACAAGGACTTAAGATGTTCACATCTGAATCCTGAAATGTTGCTGAATATTTTGGAGTAATCGGTTTGTTTTTACAAAATCTCATTCCTGAATTGTCGTAAAAAAAAACACAAAAATGATACATTTTTGAAAATTCTGACATATGACTTTGAAAAAGGATCAGAAAAGGATCTTCCTGAATTAACAAGGACTTAAGATGTTCACATCTGAATCCTGAAATGTTGCTGAATATTTTGGAGTAATCGGTTTGTCTGTACAAAATCGCATTTCTGAATTATCGTGGAAAAACCAATTCTGATATATGACTTTGAAAAAAGGATCAAAAAATTACCTTCCTGAATAAGCAGATGTTCACATCTGAATCCTGAAATGTTGCTGAATCTTGTGGTGTAATCGATTTTTCTGTACAAAATCGCATACCTGAATTATCGTGAAAAAAACCACAAAATTGACACATTTTTGAAAATTCTGACATATGACTTTGAAAAACGGATCAAAAAAGGACCTTTCTGAATTAGCAAGGACTCAAGATGTTCACACCTGAATCCTAATATGTTGCTGAATCTTGTGGTGTAATCTGGTTTGTCTGTACAAAATCACATTCCTGAATTATCGTGAAAAACGACAAAATTAACACATTTTTGAAAATTCTTTGAAGAAAGGTTAAAAAAAGGACCTTCTGGAATTTGCAAGAAGTCAGATATTCACATTTGAATCCTGAAATGTTGCTGAATCTTGTGGTGTAATCGATTTGTCTGTACAAAATCGCATTCCTGAATTATCGTGAAAAATCACAAAATTGACACATTTTTGAAAATTCGGACACATGACTTTGAATTTGCAAGAACTGAAGATATTCACATCTAAATCCTGAAATGTTGCTGAATCTTGTGGTGTAATCGGTTTGTTTTTGCAAAATCTCATTCCTGAATTGTCGTAAAAAAAAACACAAAATTGATACATTTTTGAAAATTCTGACATCTGACTTTGAAAAAGGATCAGAAAAGGACCTTCCTGAATTTGTACAATATCGCATTCCTAAATTATCGTGAAACAACCTCAACACTCAATATATTCACATTTGAATCCTGAAATGTTGCTGAATCTTGTGGTGTAATCGATTTTTCTATACAAAATCGCATTCCTGAATTATTGTGAAAAACAAACAAAATTGACACATTTTTGAAAATTCGAAAACATGACTTCGAAAAAGGATCAAAAAATGACCTTCCTGAATTAGCAAGGACTCAAGATGTTCACACCTGAATCCTGAAATGTTGCTGAATATTCTGGAGTAATCGGGTTGTCTGTACATTTCTGAATTATCGTGAAAAAACCACAAAATTGACACATTTTTGAAAATTCTGAAATATGACTTTGAAAAAAAGATATAAAAAAGACCTTCCTGAAATAGCAAGGACTCAAGACGTTCACGTCTGAATAAATCCTGAAATGTTGCTGAATCTTGTGGTGTAATCGGTTTGTCTGTACAGAATCGCATTCCTGAATTATCGTGAAAAAACCACAAAATTGACACATTTTTGAAAATTCTGACATATGACTTTAAAAAAAAAAAATCAAAAAGGACCTTCCTGAATTAGCAAGGACTCAAGATGTTCACATTATCGTGGAAAAACCAAAAAATTGACACATTTTTGAAAATTCTGACATATTAGCAAGGACTAAAGATGTTCACACCTGAATCCTAAAATGTTGCTGAATCTTGTGGTGTAATCGGTTTGTCTGTACAAAATCGTATTCCTAATTTATCGTGAAACAACCTCAAAATTGACACATTTTTGAAAATTCTGACATATGACTTTGAAAAAAGGATCAAAAAACTGTACAAAATCCTGAATTAGCAAGGACTTAAGATGTTCACATTTGAATCCTGAAATGTTGCTGAATCTTGTGGGGTAATCGATTTTTCTGTACAAAATCGCATTCCTGAATTATCGTGAAAAATCACAAAATTGACACATTTTTGAAAATTCGGACACATGACTTTGAATTTGCAAGAACTGAAGATATTCACATCTAAATCCTGAAATGTTGCTGAATCTTGTGGTGTAATCGGTTTGTTTTTACAAAATCTCATTCCTGAATTGTCGTAAAAAAAAAAAAAAAATTGATACATTTTTGAAAATTCTGACATCTGACTTTGAAAAAGGATCAGAAAAGGACCTTCCTGAATTTGTACAATATCGCAATCCTAAATTATCGTGAAACAACCTCAAAATTGACACATATTTGAAAATTCTGACATATGACTCTGAAAAAAGGATCAAAAAAGGACCTTTCTGAATTAGCAAGGACTCAAGATGTTCACACCTGAATCCTAATATGTTGCTGAATCTTGTGGTGTAATCTGGTTTGTCTGTACAAAATCACATTCCTGAATTATCGTGAAAAACGACAAAATTGACACATTTTTGAAAATTCTTTGAAGAAAGGATCAAAAAAGGACCTTCTGGAATTTGCAAGAAGTCAGATATTCACATTTGAATCCTGAAATGTTGCTGAATCTTGTGGTGTAATCGATTTGTCTGTACAAAATCGCATTCCTGAATTATCGTGAAAAAATCACAAAATTGACACATTTTTGAAAATTCGGACATATGACTTTGAAAAAGGATCAAAAAATGACCTTCCTGAATTTGTACAAAATCGCATTCCTAAATTATCGTGAAACAACCTCAAAATTGACACATTTTTGAAAATTCTGACACATGACTTTGAAAAACGGATCAAAAAAGGGACCTTCTGGAATTTGCAAGAACTCAAGATATTCACATTTGAATCCTGAAATGTTGCTGAATCTTGTGGTGTAATCGATTTGTCTGTACAAAATCGCATTCCTGAATTATCGTGAAAAAACCACAAAAGTGACACATTTTTAAAAATTCGGACACATGACTTTGAAAAAGGATCAAAAAATGACCTTCATGAATTAGCAAGGACTTAAGATGTTCACATCTGAATCCTGAAATGTTGTTGAATCTTATGGTTTAATCGGTTTGCCTGTAAAAATCGCATTCCTGAATTATCGTGAAAAAAACACAAAATTGACACATTTTTGAAAATTCTGACATATGACTTTGAAAAAAGGATCAAGAAAAGACCTTCCTGAATTAGCAAGGACTCAAGACGTTCACGTCCGAATAAATCCTGAAATGTTGCTGAATCTTGTGGTGTAATTGGTTTGTCTGTAAAAATCGCATTCCTGAATTATCGTGAAAAAACCACAAAATTGACACATTTTTGAAAATTCTGACATATGACTTTGAAAAAAGGATCAAGAAAAGACCTTCCTAAATTAGCAAGGACTCAAGACGTTCACGTCCGAATAAATCCTGAAATGTTGCTGAATCTTGTGGTGTAATTGGTTTGTCTGTACAAAATAGCATTCCTAAATTATCGTGAAAAATCCACAAAATTGACACATTTTTGAAATATCTGACATATGACTTTGAAATAAGGATCAAAAAATTACCTTTCTGAATTTGCAAGGACTCAAGATGATCACACCTGAATCCTAAACTGTTGCTGAATCTTGTGGTGTAATCTTGTTTGTCTGTACAAAATCGCATTTCTGATTATCGTGAAAAAACCAATTCTGATATATGACTTTGAAAAAAGGATCAAAAAATTAGCTTCCTAGCAAGAACTAAAGATGTTCACATATGAATCCTCAAATGTTGCTGAATCTGTGGTGTAATTGGTTTGTCTGTACAAAATAGCATTCCTAAATTATCGTGAAAAAACCACAAAATTGACACATTTTTGAAATATCTGACATATGACTTTGAAAAAGGATGAAAAAATGACCTTCCTGAATTAGCAAGGATTTAAGATGTTCACATCTGAATCCTGAAATGTTGCTGAATCTTCTGGAGTAATCGGTTTGTCTGTACAAAATCGCATTTCTGAATTATCGTGAAAAAACCACAAAATTGACACATTTTTGAAAATTCTGACATATGACTTTAAAAAAAAGAATCAAAAAGGACCTTCCTGAATTAGCAAGGACTCAAGATGTTCACATTATCGTGGAAAAACCAAAAAATTGACACATTTTTGAAAATTCTGACATATTAGCAAGGACTAAAGATGTTCACACCTGAATCCTAAAATGTTGCTGAATCTTGTGGTGTAATCGGTTTGTCTGTACAAAATCGTATTCCTAAATTATCGTGAAACAACCTCAAAATTGACACATTTTTGAAAATTCTGACATATGACTTTGAAAAAAGGATCAAAAAACTGTACAAAATCCTGAATTAGCAAGGACTTAAGATGTTCACATTTGAATCCTGAAATGTTGCTGAATCTTGTGGGGTAAATCGATTTTTCTGTACAAAATCGCATTTCTGAATTATCGTGAAAAATCACAAAATTGACACATTTTTGAAAATTCGGACACATGACTTTGAATTCGCAAGAACTGAAGATATTCACATGTAAATCCTGAAATGTTGCTGAATCTTGTGGTGTAATCGGTTTGTTTTTACAAAATCTCATTCCTGAATTGTCGTAAAAAAAAACACAAAATTGATACATTTTTGAAAATTCTGACATCTGACTTTGAAAAAGGATCAGAAAAGGACCTTCCTGAATTTGTACAATATCGCATTCCTAAATTATCGTGAAACAACCTCAAAATTGACACATATTTGAAAATTCTGACATATGACTTTGAAAAAAAGATCAAAAAAGGATCTTCCTGAATTAACAAGGACTTAAGATGTTCACATCTGAATCCTGAAATGTTGCTGAATATTTTGGAGTAATCGGTTTGTTTTTACAAAATCTCATTCCTGAATTGTCGTAAAAAAAAACACAAAAATGATACATTTTTGAAAATTCTGACATATGACTTTGAAAAAGGATCAGAAAAGGATCTTCCTGAATTAACAAGGACTTAAGATGTTCACATCTGAATCCTGAAATGTTGCTGAATATTTTGGAGTAATCGGTTTGTCTGTACAAAATCGCATTTCTGAATTATCGTGGAAAAACCAATTCTGATATATGACTTTGAAAAAAGGATCAAAAAATTACCTTCCTGAATAAGCAGATGTTCACATCTGAATCCTGAAATGTTGCTGAATCTTGTGGTGTAATCGGTTTGTCTGTACAAAATCGCATTCCAGAATCATCGTGAAAAAACCAAAAAATTGACACATTTTTGAAAATTCGAACATGACTTTGAAAATGGATCAAAAAATGACCGTTATGAATTAGCAAGGATATAAGATGTTCACATCTGAATCCTGAAATGTAGTTGAATCTTGTGGTTTAATCGGTTTGCCTGTAAAAATCGCATTCCTGAATTATCGTGAAAAAACCACAAAATTGACACATTTTTGAAAATTCTATATAGCAAGGACTAAAGATGTTCCCACCTGAATCCTAAAATGTTGCTGGATCTTGTGGTGTAATCGGTTTGTCTGTACAAAATCGTATTCCTAAATTATCGTGAAACAACCTCAAAATTGACACATTGTTGAAAATTCTGACATATGACTTTGAAAAAAGGATCAAAAAACGACCTTTCTGAATTAGCAAGGACTTAGATGTTTTCATCTGAATCCTGAAATGTTGCTAAATCTTGTGGTGTAATCGGTTTGTCTGTACAAAATCGCATTCCTGAATTATCGTGAAAAAACCACAAAATTGACACATTTTTGAAAATTCTGACATATGACTTTAAAAAAAAGAATCAAAAAGGACCTTCCTGAATTAGCAAGGACTCAAGATGTTCACATTATCGTGGAAAAACCAAAAAATTGACACATTTTTGAAAATTCTGACATATTAGCAAGGACTAAAGATGTTCACATCTGAATCCTAAAATGTTGCTGAATCTTGTGGTGTAATCGGTTTGTCTGTACAAAATCGTATTCCTAAATTATCGTGAAACAACCTCAAAATTAACACATTGTTGAAAATTCTGACACATGACTTTGAAAAAAGGATCAAAAAACGACCTTTCTGAATTAGCAATTACTAAAGATGTTCACACCTGAATCCTAAAATGTTGCTGAATCTTGTGGTGTAATCGGTTTGTCTGTACAAAATCGCATTCCTGAATTATCATGAAAAAAACACCAAATTGACACATTTTTGAAAATTCTGACATATGACTTTGAAAAATGAATAAAAAATAGACTTTCCTGAATTACCAAGGCCTCAATATGATCACATCTGAATCCTCAATATGTTCACAACTGAATCCTCAAATGTTGCTGAATCTTGTGGTGTAATCGGTTTGTCTGTTCAAAATCGCATTCCTGAATTATCGTGAAAAACGACAAAATTGACACATTTTTGAAAATTCTGACTTTGACAAAGGATCAAAAATGACCTGGAATTTGCAAGAACTCAAGATATTCACATCTGAATTCTGAAATGTTGCTGAATCTTGTGGTGTAATCGATTTGTCTGTACAAAATCGCATACCTGAATTATCGTGAAAAAACCACAAAATTGACACATTTTTGAAATTCTGACATCTGACTTTGAACAAAGGATCAAAAATGACCTGGAATTTGCAAGAACTTCAGATATTCACATCTAAATCCTGAAATGTTGCTGAATCTTGTGGTGTAATCGATTTTTCTGTACAAAATCGCATACCTGAATTATCGTGAAAAAACCACAAAATTGACACATTTTTGAAAATTCTGACATATGACTTTGAAAAACGGATCAAAAGAGGACCTTTCTGAATTAGCAAGGACTCAAGATGTTCACACCTGAATCCTAATATGTTGCTGAATCTTGTGGTGTAATCTGGTTTGTCTGTACAAAATCACATTCCTGAATTATCGTGAAAAACAACAAAATTGACACATTTTTGAAAATTCTTTGAAGAAAGGATCAAAAAAGGACCTTCTGGAATTTGCAAGAAGTCAGATATTCACATTTGAATCCTGAAATGTTGCTGAATCTTGTGGTGTAATCGATTTGTCTGTACAAAATCGCATACCTGAATTATCGTGAAAAAATCACAAAATTGACACATTTTTGAAAATTCGGACACATGACTTTGAAAAAGGATCAAAAAATGACCTTCCTGAATTTTTACAAAATCGCATTCCTAAATTATTGTGAAACAACCTCAAAATTGACACATTTTTGAAAATTCTGACACATGACTTTGAAAAACGGATCAAAATAGGGGCCTTCTGGAATTTGCAAGAACTCAAGATATTCACATTTGAATCCTGAAATGTTTCTGAATCTTGTGGTGTAATCGATTTGTCTGTACAAAATCGCATTCCTTAATTATCGTGAAAAAACCACAAAAGTGACACATTTTTAAAAATTCGGACACATGACTTTGAAAAAGGATCAAAAAATGACCTTCATGAATTAGCAAGGACTTAAGATGTTCACATCTGAATCCTGAAATGTTGTTGAATCTTATGGTTTAATCGGTTTGCCTGTAAAAATCGCATTCCTGAATTATCGTGAAAAAACCACAAAATTGACACATTTTTGAAAATTCGAACACATGACTTAGAAAAACTATCAAAAAATGACCTTCCTGAATTAGCAAGGATTTAAGATGTTCACATCTGAATCCTGAAATGTTTTTTGAATCTTGTGGGTTAATCGGTTTGCCTGTAAAAATCGCATTCCTGAATTATCGTGAAAAAACCACAAAATTGACACATTTTTGAAAATTCTGACATATGACTTTGAAAAAAGGATCAAGAAAAGACCTTCCTGAATTAGCAAGGACTCAAGACGTTCACGTCCGAATAAATCCTGAAATGTTGCTGAATCTTGTGGTGTAATTGGTTTGTCTGTAAAAATCGCATTCCTGAATTATCGTGAAAAAACCACAAAATTGACACATTTTTGAAAATTCTGACATATGACTTTGAAAAAAGGATCAAGAAAAGACCTTCCTGAATTAGCAAGGACTCAAGACGTTCACGTCCGAATAAATCCTGAAATGTTGCTGAATCTTGTGGTGTAATTGGTTTGTCTGTACAAAATAGCATTCCTAAATTATCGTGAAAAATCCACAAAATTGACACATTTTTGAAATATCTGACATATGACTTTGAAATAAGGATCAAAAAAGGACCTTTCTGAATTTGCAAGGACTCAAGATGATCACACCTGAATCCTAAAATGTTGCTGAATCTTGTGGTGTAATCTGGTTTGTCTGTACAAAATCGCATTTCTGATTATCGTGAAAAAACCAATTCTGATATATGACTTTGAAAAAAGGATCAAAAAATTACCTTCCTAGCAAGAACTAAAGATGTTCACATATGAATCCTCAAATGTTGCTGAATCTGTGGTGTAATTAGTTTGTCTGTACAAAATAGCATTCCTAAATTATCGTGAAAAAACCACAAAATTGACACATTTTTGAAATATCTGACATATGACTTTGAAAAAGGATGAAAAAATGACCTTCCTGAATTAGCAAGGATTTAAGATGTTCACATCTGAATCCTGAAATGTTGCTGAATCTTCTGGAGTAATCGGTTTGTCTGTACAAAATCGCATTTCTGAATTATCGTGAAAAAACCAATTCTGATATATGACTTTGAAAAAAGGATCAAAAAATTACCTTCCTGAATAAGCAAGGACAAAAGAAGTTCACATATGAATCCTGAAATGTTGCTGAATCTTGTGGTGTAATCGGTTTGTCTGTACAAATTCACATTCCAGAATTATCGTGAAAAAACCAAAAATCGTGAAAAAACCACAAAATTGACACATTTTTGAAAATTCTGACATATGACTTTGAAAAACGGATCAAAAGAGGACCTTTCTGAATTAGCAAGGACTCAAGATGTTCACACCTGAATCCTAATATGTTGCTGAATCTTGTGGTGTAATCTGGTTTGTCTGTACAAAATCACATTCCTGAATTATCGTGAAAAACGACAAAATTGACACATTTTTGAAAATTCTTTGAAGAAAGGATCAAAAAAGGACCTTCTGGAATTTGCAAGAAGTCAGATATTCACATTTGAATCCTGAAATGTTGCTGAATCTTGTGGTGTAATCGATTTGTCTGTACAAAATCGCATTCCTGAATTATCGTGAAAAAATCACAAAATTGACAAATTTTTGAAAATTCGGACACATGACTTTGAAAAAGGATCAAAACATGACCTTCCTGAATTTGTACAAAATCGCATTCCTAAATTATCGTGAAACAACCTCAAAATTGACACATTTTTGAAAATTCTGACACATGACTTTGAAAAACGGATCAAAAAAGGGGCCTTCTGGAATTTGCAAGAACTCAAGATATTCACATTTGAATCCTGAAATGTTGCTGAATCTTGTGGTGTAATCGATTTGTCTGTACAAAATCGCATTCCTGAATTATCGTGAAAAAACCACAAAAGTGACACATTTTTAAAAATTCGGACACATGACTTTGAAAAAGGATCAAAAAATGACCTTCATGAATTAGCAAGGACTTAAGATGTTCACATCTGAATCCTGAAATGTTGTTGAATCTTATGGTTTAATCGGTTTGCCTGTAAAAATCGCATTCCTGAATTATCGTGAAAAAACCACAAAATTGACACATATTTGAAAATTCGAACACATGACTTAGAAAAACTATCAAAAAATGACCTTCCTGAATTAGCAAGGATTTAAGATGTTCACATCTGAATCCTGAAATGTTTTTTGAATCTTGTGGTTTAATCGGTTTGCCTGTAAAAATCGCATTCCTGAATTATCGTGAAAAAACCACAAAATTGACACATTTTTGAAAATTCTGACATATGACTTTGAAAAAAGGATCAAGAAAAGACCTTCCTGAATTAGCAAGGACTCAAGACGTTCACGTCCGAATAAATCCTGAAATGTTGCTGAATCTTGTGGTGTAATTGGTTTGTCTGTAAAAATCGCATTCCTGAATTATCGTGAAAAAACCACAAAATTGACACATTTTTGAAAATTCTGACATATGACTTTGAAAAAAGGATCAAGAAAAGACCTTCCTGAATTAGCAAGGACTCAAGACGTTCACGTCCGAATAAATCCTGAAATGTTGCTGAATCTTGTGGTGTAATTGGTTTGTCTGTACAAAATAGCATTCCTAAATTATCGTGAAAAATCCACAAAATTGACACATTTTTGAAATATCTGACATATGACTTTGAAATAAGGATCAAAAAAGGACCTTTCTGAATTTGCAAGGACTCAAGATGATCACACCTGAATCCTAAAATGTTGCTGAATCTTGTGGTGTAATCTGGTTTGTCTGTACAAAATCGCATTTCTGATTATCGTGAAAAAACCAATTCTGATATATGACTTTGAAAAAAGGATCAAAAAATTACCTTCCTAGCAAGAACTAAAGATGTTCACATATGAATCCTCAAATGTTGCTGAATCTGTGGTGTAATTGGTTTGTCTGTACAAAATAGCATTCCTAAATTATCGTGAAAAAACCACAAAATTGACACATTTTTGAAATATCTGACATATGACATTGAAAAAAGGATCAAAAAAGGACCTTTCTGAAATAGCAACGACACAAGATGATCACACCTGAATCCTAAAATGTTGCTGAATCTTCTGGAGTAATCGGTTTGTCTGTACAAAATCGCATTTCTGAATTATCGTGAAAAAACCACAAAATTGTTCACACCTGAATCCTAATATGTTGCGGAATCTTGTGAAATCTGGTTTGTGTAATCTGGTTTGTCTGTACAAAATCACATTCCTGAATTATCGTGCGACAATTATCAAACGACAAAATTGACACATTTTTGAAAATTCTTTGAAGAAAGGATCAAAAAAGGACCTTCTGGAATTTGCAAGAAGTAAAGATACTCACATTTGAATCCTGAAATGTTGCTGAATCTTGTGGTGTAATCGATTTTTCTGTACAAAATCGCATTCCTGAATTATAGTGAAAAAATCACAAAATTGACACATTTTTGAAAATTCGGAGACATGACTTTGAAAAAGGATCAAAAAATGATCTTTTGGAATTAGCAAGGACTTAAGATGTTCACATCTGAATCCTGAAATGTTGTTGAATCTTGTGGTTTAATCGGTTTGCCTGTAAAAATCGCATTCCTGAATTATCGTGAAAAAACAACAAAATTGACACATTTTTGAAAATTCTGACAAATGACTTTGAGGATCAAAAAAGGAACTTCCTGAATTAACAAGGACTTAATATGTTTACATCTGAATCCTGAAATTTTGCTGAATATTCTGAGTAATCGGTTTGTCTGTACAAAATCGCATTTCTGAATTATCGTTAAAAACAACAAAATTGACACATTTTTGAAATATCTGATATATGACTTTGAAAAATAGATCAAAAAAGGACCTTTCTGAATTAGCAAGGAGTCTAGATGATCACACCTGAATCTTAAAATGTTGCTGAATCTTGTGATGTAATCTGGTTTGTCTGTACAAAATCGCATTCATGAATTATCGTGAAAAACGACAAAATTGACACATTTTTGAAAATTCTGACTTTGAACAAAGGATCAAAAAAAGGACCTTCTGGAATTTGCAAGAACTCAATATATTCACATTTGAATCCTGAAATGTTGCTGAATCTTGTGGTGTAATCGATTTCTCTGTACAAAATCGCATTCCTGAATTATTGTGAAAAACCCACAAAATTGACAAATTTTTGAAAATTCGAACACTTGACTTTGAAAAAGGATCAAAAAATGACCTTCCTGAATTAGCAAGGATTTAAGATGTACACATCTGAATCCTGGAATGTTGCTGAATCTTCTGGAGTAATCGGTTTGTCTGTACAAAATCACATTTCTGAATTATCGTGAAAAAAACAATTCTGATATATGACTTTGAAAAAAGGATCAAACAATTACCTTCCTGAATAAGCAAGGACAAAAGATGTTTACATATGAATCATGAAATGTTGCTGATTCTTGTGGTGTAATCGGTTTGTCTGTACAAAATCACATTCCAGAATTATCGTGAAAAAACCAAAAATATGACACATTTTTGAAAATTCTGACGTATGACTTTGAAAAAAGGATCAAAAAACGACCTTCCTGAATTAACAAGGACTTAAGATGTTCACATCTGAATCCTGAAATGTTGCTGAATCTTCTGGAGTAATCGGTTTGTCTGTACAAAATCGCATTTCTGAATTATCGTGAAAAAACCAAATCTGATATATGACTTTAAAAAAAGGATAAAAAATTACCTTCCTGAATTAACAAGGACAAAAGATGTTCACATTTGAATCCTGAAATGTTGCTGAATCTTGTGGTGTAATCGATTTCTCTGTACAAAATCGCATTTCTGAATTATCGTGAAAAAACCACAAAATTGACAAATTTTTGAAAATTCGAACACTTGACTTTGAAAAAGGATCAAAAAATGACCTTCCTGAATTAGCAAGGATTTAAGATGTTCATATCTGAATCCTGAAATGTTGCTGAATCTTCTGGAGTAATCGGTTTGTCTGTACAAAATCGCATTTCTGAATTATCGTGAAAAAACCAATTCTGATATATGACTTTGAAAAAAGGATTAAAAAATTACCTTCCTGAATTAACAAGGACTTAAGATGTTCACATCTGAATCCTGAAATGTTGCTGAATCTTCTGGAGTAATCGGTTTGTCTGTACAAAATCGTATTTCTGAATTATAGTGAAAAAACCAATTCTGATATATGACTTTGAAAAAAGGATCAAAAAATTACCTTCCTGAAAAGCAAGGACAAAAGATGTTTACATATGAATCCTCAAATGTTGCTGAATCTTGTGGTGTAATTGGTTTGTCTGTACAAAATAGCATTCCTAAATTATCGTGAAAAAACCACAAAATTGACACATTTTTGAAATATCTGACATTTGACTTTGAACAAAGGATCAAAAAAGGACCTTCTGGAATTTGCAAGAACTCAATCTGATATATGACTTTAAAAAAAGGATCAAAAAATAACCTTCCTGAATTAGCAAGGACAAAAGATGTTCACATTTGAATCCTGAAATGTTGCTGAATCTTGTGGTGTAATCGATTTCTCTGTACAAAATCGCATTTCTGAATTATCGTGAAAAAACCAATTCTGATATATGACTTTGAAAAAAGGATCAAAAAATTAACTTCCTGAATAAGCAAGGACAAAAGATGTTCACATATGAATCCTCAAATGTTGCTGAATCTTGTGGTGTAATTGGTTTGTCTGTACAAAATAGCATTCCTAAATTATCGTGAAAAACCCACAAAATTGACAAATTTTTGAAAATTCGAACACATGACTTTGAAAAAGGGTCAAAAAATGACCTTCCTGAATTAGCAAGGATTTAAGATGTTCATATCTGAATCGTGAAATGTTGCTGAATCTTCTGGAGTAATCGGTTTGTCTGTACAAAATCGCATTTCTGAATTATCGTGAAAAAACCAATTCTGATATATGACTTTGAAAAAGGATCAAAAAATCCTGAATTAGCAAGGATTTAAGATGTTCATATCTGAATCCTGAAATGTTGCTGAATCTTCTGGAGTAATCGGTTTGTCTGTACAAAATCGCATTTCTGAATTATCGTGAAAAAACCAATTCTGATATATGACTTTGAAAAAAGGATTAAAAAATTACCTTCCTGAATTAACAAGGACTTAAGATGTTCACATCTGAATCCTGAAATGTTGCTGAATCTTCTGGAGTAATCGGTTTGTCTGTACAAAATCGTATTTCTGAATTATAGTGAAAAAACCAATTCTGATATATGACTTTGAAAAAAGGATCAAAAAATTACCTTCCTGAATAAGCAAGGACTAAAGATGTTCACATAGGAATCCTGAAATGTTGCTGAATCATGTGGTGTAATCGGTTTGTCTGTACAAAATCACATTTTAGAATTATCGTGAAAAAACCAATTCTGATATATGACTTTGAAAAAAGGATCATAAAATTACCTTCCTGAATAAGCAAGGACTAAAGATGTTCACATCTGAATCCTGAAATGTTGTTTAATCTTGTGGTTTAATCGGTTTGCCTGTAAAAATCGCATTCCTGAATTATATGAGAAAAAACCAAAAATATGACACATTTTTGAAAATTCTGACATATGACTTTGAAAAAAGGATCAAAAAACGACCTTCCTGAATTAACAAGGACTTGACTTTGAAAAAGGATCAAAAAATGACCGTTATGAATTAGCAAGGATTTAAGATGTTCACATCTGAATCCTTAAATGTTGTTTAATCTTGTGGTTTAATCGGTTTGCCTGTAAAAATCGCATTCCTGAATTATCGTGAAAAAACGACAAAATTGACACATTTTTGAAAATTCTGACAAATGACTTTGAGGATCAAAAAAGGAACTTCCTGAATTAACAAGGACTTAATATGTTTACATCTGAATCCTGAAATGTTGCTGAATATTCTGAGTAATCGGTTTGTCTGTACAAAATCGCATTTCTGAATTATCGTTAAAAACAACAAAATTGACACATTTTTGAAATATCTGACATATGACTTTGAAAAATAGATCAAAAAAGGACCTTTCTGAATTAGCAAGGACTCTAGATGATCACACCTGAATCCTGAAATGTTGTTTAATCTTGTGGTTTAATCGGTTTGCCTGTAAAAATCGCATTCCTGAATTATCGTGAAAAAACAACAAAATTGACACATTTTTGAAAATTCTGACAAATGACTTTGAGGATCAAAAAAGGAACTTCCTGAATTAACAAGGACTTAATATGTTTACATCTGAATCCTGAGATGTTGCTGAATATTCTGATTAATCGGTTTCTCTGTACAAAATCGCATTTCTGAAATTTCGTTAAAAACAACAAAATTGACACATTTTTGAAATATCTGACATATGACTTTGAAAAATAGATCAAAAAAGAACCTTTCTGAATTAGCAAGGACTCTAGATGATCACACCTGAATCCTAAAATGTTGCTGAATCTTGTGGTGTAATCGATTTCTCTGTACAAAATCGCATTCCTGAATTATTGTGAAAAACCCACAAAATTGACAAATGTTTGAAAATTCGAACACATGACTTTGAAAAAGGATAAAAAAATGACCTTCCTGAATTAGCAAGGATTTAAGATGTTCACATCTGAATCCTGAAATGTTGCTGAATCTTCTGGAGTAATCGGTTTGTCTGTACAAAATCGAATTTCTGAATTATCGTGAAAAAACCAATTCTGATATATGACTTTGAAAAAAGGATCAAAAAATTACCTTCCTGAATAAGCAAGGACAAAAGATGTTCACATATGAATCCTCAAATCTGTGCAAAATAGCATTCTAAATTATCGTGAAAAAACCACAAAATTGACACATTTTTGAAATATCTGACATATGACATTGAAAAAAGGATCAAAAAAGGACCTTTCTGAAATAGCAACGACTCAAGATGATCACACCTGAATCCTAAAATGTTGCTGAATCTTGTGGTGTAATCGATTTCTCTGTACAAAATCGCATTCCTGAATTATTGTGAAAAACCCACAAAATTGACAAATTTTTGAAAATTCGAACACATGACTTTGAAAAAGGATAAAAAAAATGACCTTCCTGAATTAGCAAGGATTTAAAATGTTCACATCTGAATCCTGAAATGTTGCTGAATCTTCTGGAGTAATCGGTTTGCCTGTAAAAATCGCATTCCTGAATTATATGAGAAAAAACCAAAAATATGACACATTTTTGAAAATTCTGACATATGACTTTGAAAAAAGGATCAAAAAACGACCTTCCTGAATTAACAAGGACTTGACTTTGAAAAAGGATCAAAAAATGACCGTTATGAATTAGCAAGGATTTAAGATGTTCACATCTGAATCCTTAAATGTTGTTTAATCTTGTGGTTTAATCGGTTTGCCTGTAAAAATCGCATTCCTGAATTATCGTGAAAAAACGACAAAATTGACACATTTTTGAAAATTCTGACAAATGACTTTGAGGATCAAAAAAGGAACTTCCTGAATTAACAAGGACTTAATATGTTTACATCTGAATCCTGAAATGTTGCTGAATATTCTGAGTAATCGGTTTGTCTGTACAAAATCGCATTTCTGAATTATCGTTAAAAACAACAAAATTGACACATTTTTGAAATATCTGACATATGACTTTGAAAAATAGATCAAAAAAGGACCTTTCTGAATTAGCAAGGACTCTAGATGATCACACCTGAATCCTGAAATGTTGTTTAATCTTGTGGTTTAATCGGTTTGCCTGTAAAAATCGCATTCCTGAATTATCGTGAAAAAACCAAAAATATGACAAATTTTTGAAAATTCGAACACATGACTTTGAAAAAGGATAAAAAAATGACCTTCCTGAATTAGCAAGGATTTAAGATGTTCACATCTGAATCCTGAAATGTTGCTGAATCTTCTGGAGTAATCGGTTTGTCTGTACAAAATCGAATTTCTGAATTATCGTGAAAAAACCAATTCTGATATATGACTTTGAAAAAAGGATCAAAAAATTACCTTCCTGAATAAGCAAGGACAAAAGATGTTCACATATGAATCCTCAAATCTGTACAAAATAGAATTCTAAATTATCGTGAAAAAACCACAAAATTGACACATTTTTGAAATATCTGACATATGACATTGAAAAAAGGATCAAAAAAGGACCTTTCTGAAATAGCAACGACTCAAGATGATCACACCTGAATCCTAAAATGTTGCTGAATCTTGTGGTGTAATCGGTTTGCCTGTAAAAATCGCATTCCTGAATTATCGTGGAAAAACCACAAAATTGACACATTTTTGAAAATTCTGACATCTGACTTTGAACAAAGGATCAAAAAAGGACCTTCTGGAATTTGCAAGAACTCAATATATTCACATTTGAATCCTGAAATGTTGCTGAATCTTGTGGTGTAATCGATTTCTCTGTACAAAATCGCATTCCTGAATTATTGTGAAAAACCCACAAAATTGACAATTTTTTGAAAATTCGAACACATGACTTTGAAAAAGGATCAAAAAATGACCTTCCTGAATTAGCAAGTATTTAAGATGTTCACATCTGAATCCTGAAATGTTGCAGAATCTTCTGGAGTAATCGGTTTGTCTGTACAAAATAGCATTCCTAAATTATCGTGAAAAAACCACAAAATTGACACATTTTTGAAATATCTGACATTTGACTTTGAACAAAGGATCAAAAAAGGACCTTCTGGAATTTGCAAGAACTCAATCTGATATATGACTTTAAAAAAAGGATCAAAAAATAACCTTCCTGAATTAGCAAGGACAAAAGATGTTCACATTTGAATCCTGAAATGTTGCTGAATCTTGTGGTGTAATCGATTTCTCTGTACAAAATCGCATTCCTGAATTATTGTGAAAAACCCACAAAATTGACAATTTTTTGAAAATTCGAACACATAACTTTGAAAAAGGATCAAAAAATGACCTTCCTGAATTAACAAGGACTTAAGCTGTTCACATCTGAATCCTGAAATGTTGCTGAATCTTCTGGAGTAATCGGTTTGCCTGTACAAAATCGCATTTCTGAATTATCGTGAAAAAACCAATTCTGATATATGACTTTGAAAAAAGGATCAAAAAATTAACTTCCTGAATAAGCAAGGACAAAAGATGTTCACATATGAATCCTCAAATGTTGCTGAATCATGTGGTGTAATCGGTTTGTCTGTACAAAATCACATTTTAGAATTATCGTGAAAAAACCAATTCTGATATATGACTTTGA
This sequence comes from Dryomyza anilis, assembly GCA_951804985.1. Classification (NCBI taxonomy): domain Eukaryota; kingdom Metazoa; phylum Arthropoda; class Insecta; order Diptera; family Dryomyzidae; genus Dryomyza; species Dryomyza anilis. The sequence continues at coordinate 1,483,396 of OX638135.1, forward strand.
AAAAAGGATCATAAAATTACCTTCCTGAATAAGCAAGGACTAAAGATGTTCACATCTGAATCCTGAAATGTTGTTTAATCTTGTGGTTTAATCGGTTTGCCTGTAAAAATCGCATTCCTGAATTATCGTGAAAAAACAACAAAATTGACACATTTTTGAAAATTCTGACAAATGACTTTGAGGATCAAAAAAGGAACTTCCTGAATTAACAAGGACTTAATATGTTTACATCTGAATCCTGAAATGTTGCTGAATATTCTGAGTAATCGGTTTGTCTGTACAAAATCGCATTTCTGAATTATCGTTAAAAACAACAAAATTGACACATTTTTGAAATATCTGACATATGACTTTGAAAAATAGATCAAAAAAGGACCTTTCTGAATTAGCAAGGACTCTAGATGATCACACCTGAATCCTAAAATGTTGCTGAATCTTGTGGTGTAATCGATTTCTCTGTACAAAATCGCATTCCTGAATTATTGTGAAAAACCCACAAAATTGACAAATTTTTGAAAATTCGAACACATGACTTTGAAAAAGGATAAAAAAATGACCTTCCTGAATTAGCAAGGATTTAAGATGTTCACATCTGAATCCTGAAATGTTGCTGAATCTTCTGGAGTAATCGGTTTGTCTGTACAAAATCGCATTTCTGAATTATCGTGAAAAAACCAATTCTGATATATGACTTTGAAAAAAGGATCAAAAAATTACCTTCCTGAATAAGCAAGGACAAAATATATGAATCCTGAAATGTTGCTGATTCTTGTGGTGTAATCGGTTTGTCTGTACAAAATCACATTCCAGAATTATCGTGAAAAAAACAAAAATATGACACATTTTTGAAAATTCTGACATATGACTTTGAAAAAAGGATCAAAAAACGACCTTCCTGAATTAACAAGGACTTGACTTTGAAAAAGGATCAAAAAATGACCGTTATGAATTGGCAAGGATTTAAGATGTTCACATCTGAATCCTTAAATGTTGTTTAATCTTGTGGTTTAATCGGTTTGCCTGTAAAAATCGCATTCCTGAATTATCGTGAAAAAACAACAAAATTGACACATTTTTGAAAATTCTGACAAATGACTTTGAGGATCAAAAAAGGAACTTCCTGAATTAACAAGGACTTAATATGTTTACATCTGAATCCTGAGATGTTGCTGAATATTCTGAGTAATCGGTTTCTCTGTACAAAATCGCATTTCTGAATTATCGTTAAAAACAACAAAATTGACACATTTTTGAAATATCTGACATATGACTTTGAAAAATAGATCAAAAAAGGACCTTTCTGAATTAGCAAGGACTCTAGATGATCACACCTGAATCCTAAAATGTTGCTGAATCTTGTGGTGTAATCGATTTCTCTGTACAAAATCGCATTCCTGAATTATTGTGAAAAACCCACAAAATTGACAAATGTTTGAAAATTCGAACACATGACTTTGAAAAAGGATAAAAAAATGACCTTCCTGAATTAGCAAGGATTTAAGATGTTCACATCTGAATCCTGAAATGTTGCTGAATCTTCTGGAGTAATCGGTTTGTCTGTACAAAATCGAATTTCTGAATTATCGTGAAAAAACCAATTCTGATATATGACTTTGAAAAAAGGATCAAAAAATTACCTTCCTGAATAAGCAAGGACAAAAGATGTTCACATATGAATCCTCAAATCTGTACAAAATAGCATTCTAAATTATCGTGAAAAAACCACAAAATTGACACATTTTTGAAATATCTGACATATGACATTGAAAAAAGGATCAAAAAAGGACCTTTCTGAAATAGCAACGACTCAAGATGATCACACCTGAATCCTAAAATGTTGCTGAATCTTGTGGTGTAATCGATTTCTCTGTACAAAATCGCATTCCTGAATTATTGTGAAAAACCCACAAAATTGACAAATTTTTGAAAATTCGAACACATGACTTTGAAAAAGGATAAAAAAAATGACCTTCCTGAATTAGCAAGGATTTAAGATGTTCACATCTGAATCCTGAAATGTTGCTGAATCTTCTGGAGTAATCGGTTTGTCTGTACAAAATCGAATTTCTGAATTATCGTGAAAAAACCAATTCTGATATATGACTTTGAAAAAAGGATCAAAAAATTACCTTCCTGAATAAGCAAGGACAAAAGATGTTCACATATGAATCCTCAAATGTTGCTGAATCTTCTGGAGTAATTGGTTTGTCTGTACAAAATAGCATTCCTAAATTATCGTGAAAAAACCACAAAATTGACACATTTTTGAAATATCTGACATATGACATTGAAAAAAGGATCAAAAAAGGACCTTTCTGAAATAGCAACGACTCAAGATGATCACACCTGAATCCTAAAATGTTGCTGAATCTTGTGGTGTAATCGGTTTGCCTGTAAAAATCGCATTCCTGAATTATCGTGAAAAAACCACAAAATTGACACATTTTTGAAAATTCTGACTTCTGACTTTGAACAAAGGATCAAAAAAGGACCTTCTGAAATTTGCAAGAACTCAATATATTCACATTTGAATCCTGAAATGTTGCTGAATCTTGTGGTGTAATCGATTTTTCTGTACAAAATCGCATTCCAGAATTATCGTGAAAAAATCACAAAAAATGACACATTTTTGAAAATTCTGACATATTACTTTGAAAAAAGGATCTTCCTGAATTAACAAGGACTTAAGACGTTCACATCTGAATTCTGAAATGTTGCTGAATCTTGTGGTGTAATCGGTTTTTCTATACAAAATCGCATTCCTGAATTATCGTGAAAAAACCACAAAATTGACACATTTTTGAAAATTCGGACATATGACTTTGAAAAAGAATCAAAAAAGGAGCTTTCTAAATTAGACTCAAGATGTTCACATCTGAATCCTGAAATGTTGCTGAATCTTCTGGAGTAATCGGTTTGTCTGTACAAAATCGCTTTTCTGAATTATCGTGAAAAAACCAATTCTGATATATGACTTTGAAAAAAGGATCAAAAAATTACTTTCCTGAATAAGCAAGGACTAAAGATGTTCACATATGAATAATGAAATGTTGCTGAATCTTGTGGTTTAATCGGTTTGTCTGTACAAAAACGCATTCCTGAATTATCATGACAAAAACACCAAATTGACATATTTTAGAAAATTCTGACATATGACTTTGAAAAATGGATAAAAAATAGACTTTCCTGAATTAGCAAGGCCTCAATATGATCACATCTGAATCCTCAATATGTTCACATCTGAATCCTGAAATGTTGCTGAATCTTGTGGTGTAATCGATTTATCTGTACAAAATCGCATACCTGAATTATCGTGAAAAAACCACAAAATTGACACATTTTTGAAAATTCTGACATATGACTTTGAAAAACGGATCAAAAAAGACCTTTCTGAATTAGCAAGGACTCAAGATGTTCACACCTGAATCCTAATATGTTGCTGAATCTTCTGGTTTAATCGGTTTGCCTGTAAAAATCGCATTCCTGAATTATCGTGAAAAAATCACAAAATTGACACATTTTTGAAAATTCGGACACATGACTTTGAAAAAGGATCAAAAAATGACCTTTTGGAATTTTCAAGTACTCAAGATATTCACATCTAAATCCTGAAATGTTGTTGAATCTTGTGGTTTAATCGGTTTGCCTGTAAAAATCGCATTCCTGAATTATCGTGAAAAAACCACAAAATTGACACTTTTTTGAAAATTCTGACAAATGACTTTGAAAAAAGGAACTTCCTGAATTAACAGGGACTTAATATGTTCACATCTGAATCCTGAAATGTTGCTGAATATTCTGGAGTAATCGGTTTGTCTGTACAAAATCGCATTTCTAAATTATCGTGAAAAAACCAATTCTGATATATGACTTTGAAAAAAGGATCATAAAAGGACCTTTCTGAATTAGCAAGGGGTTAAGATGTACACACCTGAATCATAAAATGTTGCTGAATCTTGTGGTGTAATCGGTTTGGCTGTACAAAATCGCATTCCTGAATTATCGTGATAAACAACAAAATTGACACATTTTTGAAAATTCTGACATCTGACTATGAACAAAGGATCAAAAAAGGACCTTCTGGAATTTGCAAGAACTCAAGATATTCACATCTGAATCCTGAAATGTTGCTGAATCTTTTGGTTTAATCGGGTTGTCTGTACAAAATCGCATTTCTGAATTATCGTGGAAAAACCAATTCTGATATATGACTTTGAAAAAAGGATCAAAAAATTACCTTCTTGAATAAGCAAGGAATAAAGATGTTCACATCTAAATCCTGACATGTTGCTGAATCTTGTGGTGTAATCGGTTTGTCTGTACAAAATCGCATTCCAGAATTATTTTGAAAAACCCACAAAATTGACACATTTTTGAAAATTCTGACATATGACTTTAAAAAAATGATCTTCCTGAATTAACAAGGACTTAAGATGTTCACATCTGAATCCTGAAATGTTGCTGAATATTCTGGAGTAATCGGTTTGTCTGTACAAAACGCATTTCTGAATGATCGTGGAAAAACCAATTCTGATATATGACTTTGAAAAAAGGATCAAAAAATTACCTTCTTGAATAAGCAAGGAATAAAGATGTTCACATCTAAATCCTGACATGTTGCTGAAGCTTGTGGTGTAATCGGTTTGTCTGTACAAAATCGCATTCCAGAATTATTTTGAAAAACCCACAAAATTGACACATTTTTGAAAATTCGAACACATGACTTTGAAAAAGGATCAAAAAAAGGACCTTCCTGAATTAGACTCAAGATGTTCACATCTGAACCCTGAAATGTTGCTGAATCTTTTGGTGTAATCGGTTTGTCTGTACAAAATCGCATTCCTAAATTATCGTGAAAAAACCACAAAATTGACACATTGTTGAAAATTCTGACATATGACTTTGAAAAAAGGATCAAAAAAAGACCTTCCTGAATTAGCAAGGATTTAAGATGTTCATATCTGAATCCTGAAATGTTGTTGAATCTTGTGGTTTAATCGGTTTGCCTGTAAAAATCGCATTCCTGAATTATCGTGAAAAAACAACAAAATTGACATATTTTTGAAAATTCTGACATCTGACTTTGAACAAAGGATCAAAAAAGGACCTTCTGGAATTTGTAAGAACTCAATATATTCACATTTGAATCCTGAAATGTTGCTGAATCTTGTGGTGTAATCTGGTTTGTCTGTACAAAATCGCATTCCTGAATTATCATGAAAAAACCACAAAATGGACATATTTTTGAAAATTCTGACATATGACTTTGAAAAAAGGATCAAAAAAGGACCTTCTGAATTAGACTCAAAATGTTCAAATCTGAATCCTGAAATGTTGCTGAATCTTGTGGTGTAATCGGTTTGTCTGTACAAAATCGCATTCCTGAATTATTGTGAAAAACCCACAAAATTGACAAATTTTTGAAAATTCTGACATCTGACTTTGAACAAAGGATCAAAAAAGGACCTTCTGGAATTTGCAAGAACTCAATATATTCATATTTGAATCCTGAAATGTTGCTGAATCTTGTGGTGTAATCGATTTCTCTGTACAAAATCGCATTCCTGAATTATTGTGATAAACCCACAAAATTGACACATTTTTGAAAATTCGAACACATGACTTTGAAAAAGGATCAAAAAAGGACCTTCTGGAATTTGTAAGAACTCAATATATTCACATTTGAATCCTGAAATGTTGCTGAATCTTGTGGTGTAATCTGGTTTGTCTGTACAAAATCGCATTCCTAAATTATCATGAAAAAACCACAAACTTGACACATTGTTGAAAATTCTGACATATGACTTTGAAAAAAGGATCAAAAAAAGACCTTCCTGAATTAGCAAGGATTTAAGATGTTCATATCTGAATCCTGAAATGTTGTTGAATCTTGTGGTTTAATCGGTTTGCCTGTAAAAATCGCATTCCTGAATTATCGTGAAAAAACAACAAAATTGACATATTTTTGAAAATTCTGACATCTGACTTTGAACAAAGGATCAAAAAAGGACCTTCCTGAATTAGCAAGGATTCAAGACGTTCACATCTGAATAAATCCTGAAATGTTGCTGAATCTTGTGGTGTAATCTGGTTTGTCTGTACAAAATCGCATTCCTGAATTATCATGAAAAAACCACAAAATGGACATATTTTTGAAAATTCTGACATATGACTTTGAAAAAAGGATCAAAAAAGGACCTTCTGAATTAGACTCAAAATGTTCAAATCTGAATCCTGAAATGTTGCTGAATCTTGTGGTGTAATTGGTTTGTCTGTACAAAATCGCATTCCTGAATTATCGTGAAAAACGACAAAATTGACGCATTTTTGAAAATTCTGACATCTGACTTTGAACAAAGGATCAAAAAAGGACCTTCTGGAATTTGCAAGAACTAAATATATTTACATTTGAATCCTGAAATGTTGCTGAATCTTGTGGTGTAATCGATTTCTCTGTACAAAATCGCATTCCTGAATTATTGTAATAAACCCACAAAATTGACACATTTTTGAAAATTCGAACACATGACTTTGAAAAAGGATCAAAAAAGGACCTTCTGGAATTTGTAAGAACTCAATATATTCACATTTGAATCCTGAAATGTTGCTGAATCTTGTGGTGTAATCTGGTTTGTCTGTACAAAATCGCATTCCTGAATTATCATGAAAAAACCACAAACTTGACACATTGTTGAAAATTCTGACATATGACTTTGAAAAAAGGATCAAAAAAAGACCTTCCTGAATTAGCAAGGATTTAAGATGTTCATATCTGAATCCTGAAATGTTGTTGAATCTTGTGGTTTAATCGGTTTGCCTGTAAAAATCGCATTCCTGAATTATCGTGAAAAAACAACAAAATTGACATATTTTTGAAAATTCTGACATATGACTTTGAAAAAAGGATCAAAAAAAGACCTTCCTGAATTAGCAAGGATTCAAGACGTTCACATCTGAATAAATCCTGAAATGTTGCTGAATGTTGTGGTGTAATTGGTTTGTCTGTACAAAATAGCATTCCTAAATTATCGTGAAAAAGCTACAAAATTGACACATTTTTGAAATATCTGACATATGACTTTGAAAAAAGGATCAAAAAAGGACCTTTTGGAATTGGCAAGGACTCTAGATGATCACACCTGAATACTAAAATGTTGCTGAATCTTGTGGTGTAATCTGCTTTGTCTGTACAAAATCGCATTCCTGAATTATCGTGAAAAACGACAAAATTGACACATTTTTGAAAATTCTGACATCTGACTTTGAACAAAGGATCAAAAAAGGACCTTCTGGAATTTGTAAGAACTCAATATATTCACATTTGAATCCTGAAATGTTGCTGAATCTTGTGGTGTAATCTGGTTTGTCTGTACAAAATCGCAGTCCTGAATTATCATGAAAAAACCACAAAATTGACACATTTTTGAAAATTCTGACATATGACTTTGAAAAAAGGATCAAAAAAGGACCTTCTGAATTAGACTCAAAATGTTCAAATCTGAATCCTGAAATGTTGCTGAATCTTGTGGTGTAATCGGTTTGTCTGTACAAAATCGCATTCCTGAATTATTGTGAAAAACCCACAAAATTGACAAATTTTTGAAAATTCGAACACATGACTTTGAAAAAGGATCAAAAAATGACCTGAATTAGCAAGGTTTTAAGATGTTCTCATCTGAATCCTGAAATGTTGCTGAATCTTCTGGAGTAATCGGTTTGTCTGTACAAAATCTTGTGGTGTAATTGGTTTGTCTGTACAAAATAGCATTCCTAAATTATCGTGAAAAAACCACAAAATTGACACATTTTTGAAATATCTGACATATGACTTTGAAAAAAGGATCAAAAAAGGACCTTCCTGAATTAGCAAGGACTTAAGATGTTCACATCTGAATCCTGAAATGTTGTTGAATCTTGTGGTTTAATCGGTTTGCTTGTAAAAATCGCATTCCTGAATTATCGTGAAAAAACCACAAAATTGACACACTTTTTTGAAAATTCTGACAAATGACTTTGAAAAAAGGAACTTCCTGAATTAACAGGGACTTAATATGTTCACATCTGAATCCTGAAATGTTGCTGAATATTCTGGAGTAATCGGTTTGTCTGTAGAAAATCACATTTCTAAATTATCGTGAAAAAACCAATTCTGATATATGACTTTGAACAAAGGATCATAAAAGGACCTTTCTGAATTAGCAAGGACTTAAGATGTACACACCTGAATCATAAAATGTTGCTGAATCTTGTGGTGTAATCGGTTTGGCTGTACAAAATCACATTCCTGAATTATCGTGAAAAACAACAAAATTGACACATTTTTGAAAATTCTGACATCTGATATGAACAAAGGATCAAAAAAGGACCTTCTGGAATTTGCAAGAACTCAAGATATTCACATCTGAATCCTGAAATGTTGCTGAATCTTGTGGTTTAATCGGGTTGTCTGTACAAAATCGCATTTCTGAATTATCGTGAAAAAACCACAAAATTGACACATTTTTGAAAATTCTGACATATGATTTTAAAAAAAGGATCTTCCTGAATTAACAAGGACATAAGATGTTCACATCTGAATCCAGAAATGTTGCTGAATATTCTGGAGTAATCGGTTTGTCTGTACAAAACGCATTTCTGAATGATCGTGGAAAAACCAATTCTGATATATGACTTTGAAAAAAGGATCATAAAAGGACCTTTCTGAATTAGCAAGGGGTTAAGATGTACACACCTGAATCATAAAATGTTGCTGAATCTTGTGGTGTAATCGGTTTGGCTGTACAAAATCGCATTCCTGAATTATCGTGATAAACAACAAAATTGACACATTTTTGAAAATTCTGACATCTGACTATGAACAAAGGATCAAAAAAGGACCTTCTGGAATTTGCAAGAACTCAAGATATTCACATCTGAATCCTGAAATGTTGCTGAATCTTTTGGTTTAATCGGGTTGTCTGTACAAAATCGCATTTCTGAATTATCGTGGAAAAACCAATTCTGATATATGACTTTGAAAAAAGGATCAAAAAATTACCTTCTTGAATAAGCAAGGAATAAAGATGTTCACATCTAAATCCTGACATGTTGCTGAATCTTGTGGTGTAATCGGTTTGTCTGTACAAAATCGCATTCCAGAATTATTTTGAAAAACCCACAAAATTGACACATTTTTGAAAATTCTGACATATGACTTTAAAAAAATGATCTTCCTGAATTAACAAGGACTTAAGATGTTCACATCTGAATCCTGAAATGTTGCTGAATATTCTGGAGTAATCGGTTTGTCTGTACAAAACGCATTTCTGAATGATCGTGGAAAAACCAATTCTGATATATGACTTTGAAAAAAGGATCAAAAAATTACCTTCTTGAATAAGCAAGGAATAAAGATGTTCACATCTAAATCCTGACATGTTGCTGAAGCTTGTGGTGTAATCGGTTTGTCTGTACAAAATCGCATTCCAGAATTATTTTGAAAAACCCACAAAATTGACACATTTTTGAAAATTCGAACACATGACTTTGAAAAAGGATCAAAAAAAGGACCTTCCTGAATTAGACTCAAGATGTTCACATCTGAACCCTGAAATGTTGCTGAATCTTTTGGTGTAATCGGTTTGTCTGTACAAAATCGCATTCCTAAATTATCGTGAAAAAACCACAAAATTGACACATTGTTGAAAATTCTGACATATGACTTTGAAAAAAGGATCAAAAAAAGACCTTCCTGAATTAGCAAGGATTTAAGATGTTCATATCTGAATCCTGAAATGTTGTTGAATCTTGTGGTTTAATCGGTTTGCCTGTAAAAATCGCATTCCTGAATTATCGTGAAAAAACAACAAAATTGACATATTTTTGAAAATTCTGACATCTGACTTTGAACAAAGGATCAAAAAAGGACCTTCTGGAATTTGTAAGAACTCAATATATTCACATTTGAATCCTGAAATGTTGCTGAATCTTGTGGTGTAATCTGGTTTGTCTGTACAAAATCGCATTCCTGAATTATCATGAAAAAACCACAAAATGGACATATTTTTGAAAATTCTGACATATGACTTTGAAAAAAGGATCAAAAAAGGACCTTCTGAATTAGACTCAAAATGTTCAAATCTGAATCCTGAAATGTTGCTGAATCTTGTGGTGTAATCGGTTTGTCTGTACAAAATCGCATTCCTGAATTATTGTGAAAAACCCACAAAATTGACAAATTTTTGAAAATTCTGACATCTGACTTTGAACAAAGGATCAAAAAAGGACCTTCTGGAATTTGCAAGAACTCAATATATTCACATTTGAATCCTGAAATGTTGCTGAATCTTGTGGTGTAATCGATTTCTCTGTACAAAATCGCATTCCTGAATTATTGTGATAAACCCACAAAATTGACACATTTTTGAAAATTCGAACACATGACTTTGAAAAAGGATCAAAAAAGGACCTTCTGGAATTTGTAAGAACTCAATATATTCACATTTGAATCCTGAAATGTTGCTGAATCTTGTGGTGTAATCTGGTTTGTCTGTACAAAATCGCATTCCTAAATTATCATGAAAAAACCACAAACTTGACACATTGTTGAAAATTCTGACATATGACTTTGAAAAAAGGATCAAAAAAAGACCTTCCTGAATTAGCAAGGATTTAAGATGTTCATATCTGAATCCTGAAATGTTGTTGAATCTTGTGGTTTAATCGGTTTGCCTGTAAAAATCGCATTCCTGAATTATCGTGAAAAAACAACAAAATTGACATATTTTTGAAAATTCTGACATCTGACTTTGAACAAAGGATCAAAAAAGGACCTTCCTGAATTAGCAAGGATTCAAGACGTTCACATCTGAATAAATCCTGAAATGTTGCTGAATCTTGTGGTGTAATCTGGTTTGTCTGTACAAAATCGCATTCCTGAATTATCATGAAAAAACCACAAAATGGACATATTTTTGAAAATTCTGACATATGACTTTGAAAAAAGGATCAAAAAAGGACCTTCTGAATTAGACTCAAAATGTTCAAATCTGAATCCTGAAATGTTGCTGAATCTTGTGGTGTAATTGGTTTGTCTGTACAAAATCGCATTCCTGAATTATCGTGAAAAACGACAAAATTGACGCATTTTTGAAAATTCTGACATCTGACTTTGAACAAAGGATCAAAAAAGGACCTTCTGGAATTTGCAAGAACTAAATATATTTACATTTGAATCCTGAAATGTTGCTGAATCTTGTGGTGTAATCGATTTCTCTGTACAAAATCGCATTCCTGAATTATTGTAATAAACCCACAAAATTGACACATTTTTGAAAATTCGAACACATGAATTTGAAAAAGGATCAAAAAAGGACCTTCTGGAATTTGTAAGAACTCAATATATTCACATTTGAATCCTGAAATGTTGCTGAATCTTGTGGTGTAATCTGGTTTGTCTGTACAAAATCGCATTCCTGAATTATCATGAAAAAACCACAAACTTGACACATTGTTGAAAATTCTGACATATGACTTTGAAAAAAGGATCAAAAAAAGACCTTCCTGAATTAGCAAGGATTTAAGATGTTCATATCTGAATCCTGAAATGTTGTTGAATCTTGTGGTTTAATCGGTTTGCCTGTAAAAATCGCATTCCTGAATTATCGTGAAAAAACAACAAAATTGACATATTTTTGAAAATTCTGACATATGACTTTGAAAAAAGGATCAAAAAAAGACCTTCCTGAATTAGCAAGGATTCAAGACGTTCACATCTGAATAAATCCTGAAATGTTGCTGAATGTTGTGGTGTAATTGGTTTGTCTGTACAAAATAGCATTCCTAAATTATCGTGAAAAAGCTACAAAATTGACACATTTTTGAAATATCTGACATATGACTTTGAAAAAAGGATCAAAAAAGGACCTTTTGGAATTGGCAAGGACTCTAGATGATCACACCTGAATACTAAAATGTTGCTGAATCTTGTGGTGTAATCTGCTTTGTCTGTACAAAATCGCATTCCTGAATTATCGTGAAAAACGACAAAATTGACACATTTTTGAAAATTCTGACATCTGACTTTGAACAAAGGATCAAAAAAGGACCTTCTGGAATTTGTAAGAACTCAATATATTCACATTTGAATCCTGAAATGTTGCTGAATCTTGTGGTGTAATCTGGTTTGTCTGTACAAAATCGCAGTCCTGAATTATCATGAAAAAACCACAAAATTGACACATTTTTGAAAATTCTGACATATGACTTTGAAAAAAGGATCAAAAAAGGACCTTCTGAATTAGACTCAAAATGTTCAAATCTGAATCCTGAAATGTTGCTGAATCTTGTGGTGTAATCGGTTTGTCTGTACAAAATCGCATTCCTGAATTATTGTGAAAAACCCACAAAATTGACAAATTTTTGAAAATTCGAACACATGACTTTGAAAAAGGATCAAAAAATGACCTGAATTAGCAAGGTTTTAAGATGTTCTCATCTGAATCCTGAAATGTTGCTGAATCTTCTGGAGTAATCGGTTTGTCTGTACAAAATCTTGTGGTGTAATTGGTTTGTCTGTACAAAATAGCATTCCTAAATTATCGTGAAAAAACCACAAAATTGACACATTTTTGAAATATCTGACATATGACTTTGAAAAAAGGATCAAAAAAGGACCTTCCTGAATTAGCAAGGACTTAAGATGTTCACATCTGAATCCTGAAATGTTGTTGAATCTTGTGGTTTAATCGGTTTGCTTGTAAAAATCGCATTCCTGAATTATCGTGAAAAAACCACAAAATTGACACACTTTTTTGAAAATTCTGACAAATGACTTTGAAAAAAGGAACTTCCTGAATTAACAGGGACTTAATATGTTCACATCTGAATCCTGAAATGTTGCTGAATATTCTGGAGTAATCGGTTTGTCTGTAGAAAATCACATTTCTAAATTATCGTGAAAAAACCAATTCTGATATATGACTTTGAAAAAAGGATCATAAAAGGACCTTTCTGAATTAGCAAGGACTTAAGATGTACACACCTGAATCATAAAATGTTGCTGAATCTTGTGGTGTAATCGGTTTGGCTGTACAAAATCACATTCCTGAATTATCGTGAAAAACAACAAAATTGACACATTTTTGAAAATTCTGACATCTGATATGAACAAAGGATCAAAAAAGGACCTTCTGGAATTTGCAAGAACTCAAGATATTCACATCTGAATCCTGAAATGTTGCTGAATCTTGTGGTTTAATCGGGTTGTCTGTACAAAATCGCATTTCTGAATTATCGTGAAAAAACCACAAAATTGACACATTTTTGAAAATTCTGACATATGATTTTAAAAAAAGGATCTTCCTGAATTAACAAGGACATAAGATGTTCACATCTGAATCCAGAAATGTTGCTGAATATTCTGGAGTAATCGGTTTGTCTGTACAAAACGCATTTCTGAATGATCGTGGAAAAACCAATTCTGATATATGACTTTGAAAAAAGGATCAAAAAATTACCTTCTTGAATAAGCAAGGACTAAAGATGTTCACATCTAAATCCTGAAATGTTGCTGAATCTTGTGGTGTAATCGGTTTGTCTGTACAAAATCGCAATCCAGAATTATCGTGAAAAACTAAAAAATTGACACATTTTTGAAAATTCTGACAATTAGCAAGGACTCACGCTGTTCACACGTGAATCCTAAAATGTTGCTGAATCTTGTGGTGTAATTGGTTTGTCTGTACAAAATCGCATTCCTGAATTATCGTGAAAAACGACAAAATTGACACATTTTTGAAAATTCTGACATCTGACTTTGAACAAAGGATCAAAAAAGGACCTTCTGGAATTTGCAAGAACTCAATATATTCACATTTGAATCCTGAAATGCTGAATCTTGTGGTGATTTCTCTGTCCAAAATCGCATTCCTGAATTATTGTGATAAACCCACAAAATTGACACATTTTTGAAAATTCGAACACCTGACTTTGGAAAAGGATCAGAAAATGACCTTCCTGAATTAGCAAGGATTTAAGATGTTCACATATGAATCCTGAAATGTTGCTGAATCTTGTGGTGTAATTGGTTTGTCTGTACAAAATAGCATTCCTAAATTATCGTGAAAAAACCACAAAATTGACACATTTTTGAAATATCTGACATATGACTTTGAAAAAAGGACCTTTCGGAATTTTAAGAACTCAATATATTCACATTTGAATCCTGAAATGTTGCTGAATCTTGTGGTGTAATCTGATTTGTCTGTACAAAATCGCATTCCTGAATTATCATGAAAAAACCACAAAATTGACACATTTTTGAAAATTCTGACAAATGACTTTGAAAAAAGGATCAAAAAAGCACCTTCTGAATTAGACTCAAGATGTTTAAATCTGAATCCTGAAATGTTGCTGAATCTTGTGGTGTAATCGGTTTGTCTGTACAAAATCGCATTCCTGAATTATCATGAAAAAACCACAAAATTGACACATTTTTGAAAATTCTGACATATGACTTTGAAAAAAGGATCAAAAAAGGACCTTCTGAATTAGTCTCAAGATGGTCAAATCTGAATCCTGAAATGTTGCTGAATCTTGTGGTGTAATCGGTTTGTCTGTACAAAACGCATTCCTGAATTATTGTGAAAAACCCACAAAATTGACAAATTTTTGAAAATTCGAACACATGACTTTGAAAAAGGATCAAAAAATGACCTGAATTAGCAAGGTTTTAAGATGTTCACATCTGAATCCTGAAATGTTGCTGAATCTTCTGGAGTAATCGGTTTGTCTGTACAAAATCTTGTGGTGTAATTGGTTTGTCTGTACAAAATAGCACTCCTAAATTATCGTGAAAAAACCACAAAATTGACACATTTTTGAAATATCTGACATATGACTTTGAAAAAAGGATCAAAAAAGGACCTTCCTGAATTAGCAAGGACTTAAGATGTTCACATCTGAATCCTGAAATGTTGCTGAATCTTGTGGTGTAATCTGGTTTGTCTGCACAAAATCGCATTCCTGAATTATCATGAAAAAACCACAAAATTGACACATGGTGTAATCGATTTCTCTGTACAAAATCGCATTCCTGAATTATTGTAATAAACCCACAAAATTGACACATTTTTGAAAATTCGAACACATGACTTTGAAAAAGGATCAAAAAAGGACCTTCTGGAATTTGTAAGAACTCAATATATTCACATTTGAATCCTGAAATGTTGCTGAATCTTGTGGTGTAATCTGGTTTGTCTGTACAAAATCGCATTCCTGAATTATCATGAAAAAACCACAAACTTGACACATTGTTGAAAATTCTGACATATGACTTTGAAAAAAGGATCAAAAAAAGACCTTCCTGAATTAGCAAGGATTTAAGATGTTCATATCTGAATCCTGAAATGTTGTTGAATCTTGTGGTTTAATCGGTTTGCCTGTAAAAATCGCATTCCTGAATTATCGTGAAAAAACAACAAAATTGACATATTTTTGAAAATTCTGACATATGACTTTGAAAAAAGGATCAAAAAAAGACCTTCCTGAATTAGCAAGGATTCAAGACGTTCACATCTGAATAAATCCTGAAATGTTGCTGAATGTTGTGGTGTAATTGGTTTGTCTGTACAAAATAGCATTCCTAAATTATCGTGAAAAAGCTACAAAATTGACACATTTTTGAAATATCTGACATATGACTTTGAAAAAAGGATCAAAAAAGGACCTTTTGGAATTGGCAAGGACTCTAGATGATCACACCTGAATACTAAAATGTTGCTGAATCTTGTGGTGTAATCTGCTTTGTCTGTACAAAATCGCATTCCTGAATTATCGTGAAAAACGACAAAATTGACACATTTTTGAAAATTCTGACATCTGACTTTGAACAAAGGATCAAAAAAGGACCTTCTGGAATTTGTAAGAACTCAATATATTCACATTTGAATCCTGAAATGTTGCTGAATCTTGTGGTGTAATCTGGTTTGTCTGTACAAAATCGCAGTCCTGAATTATCATGAAAAAACCACAAAATTGACACATTTTTGAAAATTCTGACATATGACTTTGAAAAAAGGATCAAAAAAGGACCTTCTGAATTAGACTCAAAATGTTCAAATCTGAATCCTGAAATGTTGCTGAATCTTGTGGTGTAATCGGTTTGTCTGTACAAAATCGCATTCCTGAATTATTGTGAAAAACCCACAAAATTGACAAATTTTTGAAAATTCGAACACATGACTTTGAAAAAGGATCAAAAAATGACCTGAATTAGCAAGGTTTTAAGATGTTCTCATCTGAATCCTGAAATGTTGCTGAATCTTCTGGAGTAATCGGTTTGTCTGTACAAAATCTTGTGGTGTAATTGGTTTGTCTGTACAAAATAGCATTCCTAAATTATCGTGAAAAAACCACAAAATTGACACATTTTTGAAATATCTGACATATGACTTTGAAAAAAGGATCAAAAAAGGACCTTCCTGAATTAGCAAGGACTTAAGATGTTCACATCTGAATCCTGAAATGTTGTTGAATCTTGTGGTTTAATCGGTTTGCTTGTAAAAATCGCATTCCTGAATTATCGTGAAAAAACCACAAAATTGACACACTTTTTTGAAAATTCTGACAAATGACTTTGAAAAAAGGAACTTCCTGAATTAACAGGGACTTAATATGTTCACATCTGAATCCTGAAATGTTGCTAAATATTCTGGAGTAATCGGTTTGTCTGTAGAAAATCACATTTCTAAATTATCGTGAAAAAACCAATTCTGATATATGACTTTGAAAAAAGGATCATAAAAGGACCTTTCTGAATTAGCAAGGACTTAAGATGTACACACCTGAATCATAAAATGTTGCTGAATCTTGTGGTGTAATCGGTTTGGCTGTACAAAATCACATTCCTGAATTATCGTGAAAAACAACAAAATTGACACATTTTTGAAAATTCTGACATCTGATATGAACAAAGGATCAAAAAAGGACCTTCTGGAATTTGCAAGAACTCAAGATATTCACATCTGAATCCTGAAATGTTGCTGAATCTTGTGGTTTAATCGGGTTGTCTGTACAAAATCGCATTTCTGAATTATCGTGAAAAAACCACAAAATTGACACATTTTTGAAAATTCTGACATATGATTTTAAAAAAAGGATCTTCCTGAATTAACAAGGACATAAGATGTTCACATCTGAATCCAGAAATGTTGCTGAATATTCTGGAGTAATCGGTTTGTCTGTACAAAACGCATTTCTGAATGATCGTGGAAAAACCAATTCTGATATATGACTTTGAAAAAAGGATCAAAAAATTACCTTCTTGAATAAGCAAGGACTAAAGATGTTCACATCTAAATCCTGAAATGTTGCTGAATCTTGTGGTGTAATCGGTTTGTCTGTACAAAATCGCAATCCAGAATTATCGTGAAAAACTAAAAAATTGACACATTTTTGAAAATTCTGACAATTAGCAAGGACTCACGCTGTTCACACGTGAATCCTAAAATGTTGCTGAATCTTGTGGTGTAATTCGTTTGTCTGTACAAAATCGCATTCCTGAATTATCGTGAAAAACGACAAAATTGACACATTTTTGAAAATTCTGACATCTGACTTTGAACAAAGGATCAAAAAAGGACCTTCTGGAATTTGCAAGAACTCAATATATTCACATTTGAATCCTGAAATGCTGAATCTTGTGGTGATTTCTCTGTCCAAAATCGCATTCCTGAATTATTGTGATAAACCCACAAAATTGACACATTTTTGAAAATTCGAACACCTGACTTTGGAAAAGGATCAGAAAATGACCTTCCTGAATTAGCAAGGATTTAAGATGTTCACATATGAATCCTGAAATGTTGCTGAATCTTGTGGTGTAATTGGTTTGTCTGTACAAAATAGCATTCCTAAATTATCGTGAAAAAACCACAAAATTGACACATTTTTGAAATATCTGACATATGACTTTGAAAAAAGGACCTTTCGGAATTTTAAGAACTCAATATATTCACATTTGAATCCTGAAATGTTGCTGAATCTTGTGGTGTAATCTGATTTGTCTGTACAAAATCGCATTCCTGAATTATCATGAAAAAACCACAAAATTGACACATTTTTGAAAATTCTGACAAATGACTTTGAAAAAAGGATCAAAAAAGCACCTTCTGAATTAGACTCAAGATGTTTAAATCTGAATCCTGAAATGTTGCTGAATCTTGTGGTGTAATCGGTTTGTCTGTACAAAATCGCATTCCTGAATTATCATGAAAAAACCACAAAATTGACACATTTTTGAAAATTCTGACATATGACTTTGAAAAAAGGATCAAAAAAGGACCTTCTGAATTAGTCTCAAGATGGTCAAATCTGAATCCTGAAATGTTGCTGAATCTTGTGGTGTAATCGGTTTGTCTGTACAAAACGCATTCCTGAATTATTGTGAAAAACCCACAAAATTGACAAATTTTTGAAAATTCGAACACATGACTTTGAAAAAGGATCAAAAAATGACCTGAATTAGCAAGGTTTTAAGATGTTCACATCTGAATCCTGAAATGTTGCTGAATCTTCTGGAGTAATCGGTTTGTCTGTACAAAATCTTGTGGTGTAATTGGTTTGTCTGTACAAAAAGCACTCCTAAATTATCGTGAAAAAACCACAAAATTGACACATTTTTGAAATATCTGACATATGACTTTGAAAAAAGGATCAAAAAAGGACCTTCCTGAATTAGCAAGGACTTAAGATGTTCACATCTGAATCCTGAAATGTTGCTGAATCTTGTGGTGTAATCTGGTTTGTCTGCACAAAATCGCATTCCTGAATTATCATGAAAAAACCACAAAATTGACACATTTTTGAAAATTCTGACATATGACTTTGAAAAAAGGATCAAAAAAGGACCTTCTGAATTAGACTCAAGATGTTCAAATCTGAATCCTGAAATGTTGCTGAATCTTGTGGTGTAATCGGTTTGTCTGTACAAAATCGCATTCCTGAATTATTGTGAAAAACCCACAAAATTGACAAATTTTTGAAAATTCGAACACATGACTTTGAAAAAGGATCAAAAAATGACCTTTCTGAATTAGCAAGGTTTTAAGATGTTCACATATGAATCCTGAAATGTTGCTGTATCTTGTGGTGTAATCGATTTCTCTGTACAAAATCGCATTTCTGAATTATTGTGATAAACCCACAAAATTGACACATTTTTGAAAATTCGAACACATGACTTTGAAAAAGGATCAAAAAATGACCTTCCTGAATTAGCAAGGATTTAAGATGTTCACATCTGAATCCTGAAATGTTGTTGAATCTTGTGGTTTAATCGGTTTGCCTGTAAAAATCGCATTCCTGAATTATCGTGAAAAAACCACAAAATTGACACATTTTTGAAAATTCTGACATATGACTTTGAAAAAAGGATCAAAAAAAGACCTTCCTGAATTAGCAAGGACTCAAGACGTTCACGTCTGAATAAATCCTGAAATGTTGCTGAATCTTGTGGTGTAATTGGTATGTCTGTACAAAATAGCATTCCTAAATTATCGTGAAAAAACCACAAAATTGACACATTTTTGAAATAACTGACATATGACTTTGAAATAAGGATCAAAAAAGGACCTTCTGGAATTTGCAAGAACTCAATATATTCACATTTGAATCCTGAAATGTTGCTGAATCTTGTGGTGTAATCGATTTCTCTGTACAAAATCGCATTTCTGAAGATGATCACACCTGAATCCTAAAATGTTGCTGAATCTTGTGGTGTAATCTGGTTTGTCTGTCCAAAATCGCATTCCTGAATTATCGTGAAAAACGACAAAATTGACACATTTTTGAAAATTCTGACATCTGACTTTGAACAAAGGATCAAAAAAGGACGTTCTGGAATTTGCAAGAACTCAAGATATTTACATCTGAATCCTGAAGTGTTGCTGAATCTTGTGGTGTAATCGATTTATCTGTACAAAATCGCATACCTGAATTATCGTGAAAAAACCACAAAATTGACATATTTTTGAAAAGTCTGACTTTGAACAAAGGATCAAAAATGACCTTCTGGAATTTGCAAGAAAATTCTGACATATGACTTTGAAAAACGGATTAAAAAAGGACCTTTCTGAATTAGCAAGGACTCAAGATGTTCACACGTGAATCCTAAAATGTTGCTGAATCTTGTGGTTTAATCGATTTTTCTGTACAAAATCGCATTTCTGAATTATCGTGAAAAAATCACAAAATTGACACATTTTTGAAATTTCGGACACATGACTTTGAAAATGGATCAAAAAAGGACCTTTTGGAATTTGCAAGAACTCAAGATATTCACATCTAAATCCTGAAATGTTGCTGAATCTTGTGGTGTAATCGGTTTGTTTGTACAAACTCACATTCCTGAATTATCGTGCGACAATTATTAAACGACAAAATTGACACATTTTTGAAAATTCTTTGAAGAAGGGATCAAAAAAGGACTTTCTGGAATTTGCAAGAAGTCAAGATACTCACATTTGAATCCTGAAATGTTGCTGAATCTTGTGGTGTAATCGATTTTTACAAGCTTTTATTTAACTTCACTTGTTTGTACCTTTGTTCGTTTGTTAGTATGTCGGGCACAAAAATATCAAATTTAACACACTTCCTTATATACGATCGAGTTGAAACTTGAAACACATATAGTATTCTATGTGGCACATATAAAAATAAATTTTAAAGTACGAATTTTGGCCGATAGGGGGCGATAAAACTATTTTTATTACAAGCTTTTATTTAACTTCACGTGTTTGTACCTTTGCGTTTCGTTTGTTCGTTTGTTAGTATGTCGGGCACAAAAATATCAAATTTAACACACTTCCTTATATCCGATCGAGTTGAAACTTGAAACACATATAGTATTCTATGTGGCACATATAAAAATAAATTTTAAAGTACGAATTTTGGCCGATAGGGGGCGATAAAAAAAACTATTTTTGCACCGTGTGAGTTCTGTTCTTTAGCTAGAATGTTGAAATTTAGAATATGTATAGTTTTAGACACGAGGAAAAATATGGCAAACTCAGAACTTTAAATTTTGTCCGCTAGAGGGCGCATTTACTATTAATGGACCCTCTAAAGTGCGTTCTTCACCTAGAAAATTGAAATTTAAAACATGTATAGTATTGGCAACGGGGAAAAATTTGGCAAACTTAGAACTTTCTCAGCCAGAGGTCACATTTATTATTAATGCACCCTCTGAAGTGCGTTCTTCACCTAGAAAGATGACATCCTATTAATATAATAAATCTGTTTGTACGTTTGTTTCGCTTCTCCGTCTAAACTGCTGATCCGGTTTTCTTGAAATTTTACCACAGATGTGGTATAATCTGGAAGGAATGATAGGCTATATATGGGCGGGATTGACAAAGAAGCGTGGCACCTCCCATACAACCTAAACTTTCAATATGATATAACTCGGCATTTTCACCAGTCACGAACATAAAACAAAAAACTCAAATACAAAAAAAAACCAGTTGGGAAGGTTAGATCACATGGGAAATTTTAAAGTAGGTGTAATTATGATAGTTAGGATTATCAAAATTATAGTCGGTCTAAGCCGACTATAAATACCCTACACATATGTGTGGTTACCATTCAAAGTGATATATAGGTCACCAGGGTATACGAATCCTGAAAATAACTACAATAACTTCAATCGCTGAATAACTTCAATCGCTGAAGAATTTCCATTCATTTGATACCCATATTTACATATGGGTAGGTGTACCGAATTTCGTTTTTTTTTGTTGGTGAACCACAAGTCTTTTCGCCGGAAAACATTATTATCATGTATTCGAGCATGATGTCAATATATATTTGACCAAAAAAGTTTACCTAAGCACGTATACATAAAAATTGATCTTTATATGTACATTTTATATGAGGTATTTGAACATAAGTGGTTGGACATAGGTCACAATGGACCGATCTCACATACAGTGTAGGCATATTAGTAATCTAAATTATAAGTTTCATTTATCTAGCTCTTCAATTCTAAAAGTAGTAGGGATTTCAACAGACGGACATCGCTAAATCGACTCAGGAGGTCATTCTGATCAAGAATATATATATACTTTTCCATACCGGAGATGCTTCCTTCTGGGTGTTACAAACGGCGTACCAAACTGAATATACCCTTTCACTCTTAGCGTAGGGTATAAAAATGAAAAGCAAAAGCATAACACAAAAGCAAAAGCAAAAATACGAAAACAAAAGCAATTGACAAAATAAGATAAAGAAAAACAAACTCACCACACTAAAACTCCCCAAAAAAAGTTCACCACACCAAAATTCACCACACTATAACTCACCACACTGAAATTCACTACACTAAAACTCACCACAATAAAAATCACCACATAAAAATTCACCACACTAAAACTCACCACAATAAAATTCACCACATTAAAACTTACCACACTAAAAACTCACCACACTATAAACTCACCACACTAATACTCACAACACTAAAATTCACCACATCAAAACTCAGCACACCAAAATTCACTGCATCTAAATTTACCACACTAAAACTCACCACATTAAAACTCACCACACTAAAACTTCTACTGGGAAAAACTCTACGGGAATGAATTCTACCGGGAACAATTATACCGGGATGAATTCTACCGGGAAGAATTCTACGGAAATGCGATATATGGAGAAGAATTTTACGGCGAAGATTTCTACGGCTAAATATTCTACTGGGAAGGGCAGTCTGAGAAAGAATTGTCTTTGAGAACAGTTGTTTTGGCGGAGAATTATTAGTTGGTTACTACATTTATAAAACGATAGAGGGTGCTAAGATCAAAATTTTATATCTCGATAACCACTTAACTGATCTTGACAATGCTTGGTACAGGAAATCCTTGGGGATATTTTCAAAGACTAGAAAGTAATTCTAAATTCCAGAGGGTGTTAAGGGCAAAAATTATAACTTGGTAACCGCTGAACCGATCTATGCAAAATAATAATTCTAATGACCATATAATGACTAAAAAAGGAAAAATAAAAAACTAATAAAAAAAAAACTTTTTAAAAAACAAGCTTTTAAAAAAATCTGTACTAAAAAATTAAAAATAAATTTACTAAAAAGATAAAATATATTTATAGTAGGTAGGTATGTATATTTATAATGAATTCATATTAATATATGAAATAAATTAAATTCAATCTTATTCAATTTATATTACGTTTATAAGCAATAAATTTTAAAATTTACTAAGAGGTTTGCAAATACAAAAATAAAAGCGTGCGGCGAAAATATTAAAAACTACGAGCATATTACATTCGTAATTATGTAGCCTAAATATGAATTTGTATTTGATACAGGAATACAATTATAATCATATTTATATATATATATATCTTATACATCACAAACCTACAACTCCTTGGTCATTGGACTTCCGATACCAGCATTGCCTACAAAACCCATAGATACTTCCATACAGATCTACCCCTACTCGAAAATTATATTGAAAACTATTGAAAAGTGAAATTGAATTGCAAAGTTTATTAGTGCTAGAGTTGGACTGTAATATTCAATAATTTCGCCACACGCTTTTATTTTTGTATTTGCAAACCTCTTAGTAAATTTTAAAATTTATTGCTTATAAACGTATATATTAGTAATATAAATTGAATAAGATTGAATTTAATTTATTTCATATATTAATATGTATTCATTATAAATATAAATTTATTAAATTTATTTTTAATTTTTTAGTACAGATTTTTTTAAAAGCTTGTTTTTTTCTGTACAAAATCGCATTCCTGAATTATCGTGAAAAAATCACAAAATTCACACATTTTTGAAAATTCGGTGACATAACTTTGAAAAATGATCAAAAAATGACCTTTTGGAATTTGCAAGAACTCAAGATATTCACATCTAAATCCTGAAATGTTGCTGAATCTTGTGTTGTAATCGGTTTGTTTGTACAAAATCTCATTCCTGAATTGTCGTGAAAAAAAACCACAAAATTGATACATTTTTGAAAATTCTGACATATAACTTTGAAAAAGGATCAGAAAGGGACCTGTCTGAATTTGTACAAAATCGCATTCCTAAATTATCGTGAAAGAACCTCAAAATTGACACATTTTTGAAAATTCTGACACATGACTTTGAAAAAAGGATCAAAAAATGACCTTCTGGAATTTCCAAGAACTCAAGATATTCACATTTGAATCCTGAAATGTTGCTGAATCTTGTGATTCCTGAATTATCGTGCAAAAACAACAAAATTGACACATTTTTGAAAATTCGGACACATGACTTTGAAAAAGGATCAAAAAATGACCTTCCTGAATTAGCAAGGACTTCAGATGTTCACATCTGAATCCTGAAATGTTGTTGAATCTTGTGGTTTAATCGGTTTGCCTGTAAAAATCGCATTCCTGAATTATCGTGAAAAAACCACAAAATTGACACATTTTTGAAAATTCTGACAAATGACTTTGAAAAAAAGGAACTTCCTGAATTAAAAAGGACTTAATTTGTTCACATCTGAATCCTGAAATGTTGCTGAATATTCTGGAATAATCGGTTTGTCTGTACAAAATCGCATTTCTGAATTATCGTGAAAAAACCAATTCTGATATATGACTTTGAAAAAAGGATCATAAAAGGACCTTTCTGAATTAGCAAGGACTCAGGATGTACACACCTGAATCATAAAATGTTGCTAAATCTTCTGGTGTAATCGGTTTGTCTGTACAAAATCGCATTCCTGAATTATCTTGAAAAACAACAAAATTGACACATTTTTGAAAATTCTGACATCTGACTATGAACAAAGTCAAAAAAGGACCTTCTGGAATTTGCAAGAACTCAAGATGTTCACATCTGAATCCTGAAATGTTGCTGAATCTTCTGGAGTAATCGGTTTGTATGTACAAAATCGCATTTCTGAATTATCGTGAAAAAAACAATTCTGATATATGACTTTGAAAAAAGGATCAAAAAATTGCCTTCCTGAATAAGCAAGGACTAAAGATGTTCACATATAAATCCTGAAATGTTGCTGAATCTTGTGGTGTAATCGGTTTGTCTGTACAAAATCACATTTTAGAATTATCGTGAAAAAACCAATTCTGATATATGACTTTGAAAAAAGGATCAAAAAATTGCCTTCCTGAATAAGCAAGGACTAAAGATGTTCACATATGAATCCTGAAATGTTGCTGAATCATGTGGTGTAATCGGTTTGTCTGTACAAAATCACATTTTAGAATTATCGTGAAAAAACCAATTCTGATATATGACTTTGAGAAAAGGATCAAAAAATTACCTTCCTGAACAAGCAAGGACAAAAGATGTTCACATATGAATCCTGAAATGTTTCTGAATCTTGTGGTGTAATCGGTTTGTCTGTACAAAATCACATTCCAGAATTATCGTGAAAAAACCAAAAATATGACTCATTTTTGAAAATTCTGACATATTACTTTGAAAAAAGGATCAAAAAAGGAACTTCCTGAATTAACAAGGACTTAAGATGTTCACATCTGAATCCTGAAATGTTGCTGATTAATGTGTAATCGGTTTGTCTGTACAAAATCACATTTTAGAATTATCGTGAAAAAACAAATTCTGATATATGACTTTGAAAAAAGGATCAAAGAATGACCTTCAAGAATTTGCAAGGACTAAAGATGTTCACATATGAATCCTCAAATGTTGCTGAATCTTGTGGTGTAATCGGTTTGTCTGTACAAAATCACATTCCTGAATTATCGTGAAAAACGACAAAATTGACACATTTTTGAAAATTCTGACATCTGACTGTGAACAAAGGATCAAAAATGGCCTTCTGGAATTTGTAAGAACTCAAGATATTCACATCTGAATCCTGAAATGTTGCTGAATCTTGTGGTGTAATCGATTTGTCTGTACAAAATCGCATACCTGAATTATCGTGAAAAAACCACAAAATTGACACATTTTTGAAAAGTCTGACTTAGAACAAAGGATCAAAAATGACCTTCTGGAATTTGCAAGAAAATTCTGACATATGACTTTGAAAAACGGATCAAAAAGGGACCTTTCTGAATTAGCAAGGACTCAAGATGTTCACACCTGAATCCTAATATGTTGCTGAATCTTGTGGTGTAATCTGGTTTGTCTGTACAAAATCACATTCCTGAATTATCGCGAAAAACGACAAAATTGACACATTTTTGAAAATTCTTTGAGGAAAGGATCAAAAAAGACCTTCTGGAATTTGCAAGAAAATTCTGACATATGACTTTGAAAAAACGGATCAAAAAAGGACCTTTCTGAATTAGCAAGGACTCAAGAAGTTCACACCTGAATCCTAATATGTTGCTGAATCTTGTGGTGTAATCTGGTTTGTCTGTACAAAATCGCATTCCTGAATTATCGTGAAAAAATCACAAAATTGACACATTTTTGAAAATTCGGACACATGACTTTGAAAAAGGATCAAAAAATGACCTTTTGTAATTTACAAGAACTCAAGATATTCACATCTAAATCCTGAAATGTTGCTGAATCTTGTGGTGTAATAGGTTTGTTTGTACAAAATCTCATTCCTGAATTATCGTGAAACAACCTCAAAATTGACACATTTTTGAAAATTCTGACACATGACTTTGAAAAACGCATCAAAAAAGGACCTTCTGGAATTTGCAAAAACTCACGATATTCACATTTGAATCCTGAAATGTTGTTGAATCTTGTGGTTTAATCGATTTGCCTGTAAAAATCGCATTCCTGAATTATTGTGAAAAACCCACAAAATTGACACATTTTTGAAAATTCGAACACATGACTTTGAAAAAGGATCAAAAAATGGCCTTCCTGAATTAGCAAGGATTTAAGATGTTCACATCTGAATCCTGAAATGTTGTTTAATCGGTTTGCCTGTATAAATCGCATTCCTGAATTATCGTAAAAAAACCACAAAATTGAAAATTCTGACATATGACTTTGAAAAAAGGATCAAAAAAAGACCTTCCTGAATTAGCAAGGACTCAAGACGTTCACATCTGAATAAATCCTGAAATGTTGCTGAATCTTGTGGTGTAATCGGTTTGTCTGTACAAAATCTCATTCCTGAATTATCGTGAAACAACCTCAAAATTGACACATTTTTGAAAATTCTGACACATGACTTTGAAAAACGCATCAAAAAAGGACCTTCTGGAATTTGCAAAAACTCAAGATATTCACATTTGAATCCTGAAATGTTGCTGAATCTTGTGGTGTAATCGATTTGTCTGTACAAAATCGCATTCCTTAATTATCGTGAAAAACCACAAAATTGACACATTTTTGAAAATTCGGACTTTGAAAAAGGATCAAAAAATGACCTTCCTGAATTAGCAAGGACTTAAGATGTTCACATCTGAATCCTGAAATGTTGTTGAATCTTGTGGTTTAATCGGTTTGCCTGTAAAAATCGCATTCCTGAATTATTGTGAAAAACCCACAAAATTGACACATTTTTGAAAATTCGAACACATGACTTTGAAAAAGGATCAAAAAATGGCCTTCCTGAATTAGCAAGGATTTAAGATGTTCACATCTGAATCCTGAAATGTTGTTTAATCGGTTTGCCTGTATAAATCGCATTCCTGAATTATCGTGAAAAAACCACAAAATTGAAAATTCTGACATATGACTTTGAAAAAAGGATCAAAAAAAGACCTTCCTGAATTAGCAAGGATTTAAGATGTTCACATCTGAATCCTGAAATGTTGTTTAATCGGTTTGCCTGTATAAATCGCATTCCTGAATTATCGTGAAAAAACCACAAAATTGAAAATTCTGACATATGACTTTGAAAAAAGGATCAAAAAAAGACCTTCCTGAATTAGCAAGGACTCAAGACGTTCACATCTGAATAAATCCTGAAATGTTGCTGAATCTTGTGGTGTAATCGGTTTGTCTGTACAAAATCGCATTTCTGAATTATCGTGAAAAAATCACAAAATTGACACATTTTTGAAAATTCGGACACATGACTTTGAAAAAGGATCAAAAAGGACCTTTTTTGAAAATTCTTTGAAGAAAGGATCAAAAAAGACCTTCAGGAATTTGCAAGAAAATTCTGACATATGACTTTGAAAAACGGATCAAAAAAGGACCTTTCTGAATTAGCAAGGACTTAAGATTTTCACATCTGAATACTGAAATGTTGCTGAATCTTCTGGAGTAATCGGTTTGTCTGTACAAAATCGCATTTCTGAATTATCGTGAAAAAACCAAATCTGATATATGACTTTAAAAAAAGGATCAAAAATTACCTTCCTGAAAAGCAAGGACAAAAGATGTCCTAAATTAACAAGGACTTAAGATGTTCACATCTGAATCCTGAAATGTTGCTGAATCTTCTGGAGTAATCGGTTTGTCTGTACAAAATCGCATTTCTGAATTATCGTGAAAAAACCAATTCTGATATATGACTTTGAAAAAACGGATAATAAAATTGCCTTCCTGAATAAGCAAGGACAAAAGATGTTCACATATGAATTCTGAAATGTTGCTGAATCTTGTGGTGTAATCGATTTGTCTGTACAAAATCACATTCCAGAATTATCGTGAAAAAACCAAAAATATGACACATTTTTGAAAATTCTGACATATTACTTTGTAAAAAGGATCAAAAAAGGAACTTCCTAAATTAACAAGGACTTAAGATGTTCACATATGAATCCTGAAATGTTGCTGAATCCTGTGGAGCAATCGGTTTGTCTGTACAAAATCGCATTTCTGAATTATCGTGAAAAAACCAATTCTGATATATGACTTTGAAAAAAGGATCAAAAAATTACCTTCCGGAATAAGCAAGGACTAAAGATGTTCATATATGAATCCTCAAATGTTGCTGAATCTTGTGGTGTAATCGGTTTGTCGGTACAAAATCGCATTCCTGAATTATCGTGGAAAACGACAAAATTGACACATTTTTGAAAATTCTGACATCTGACTTTGAACAAAGGATCAAAAATGACCTTCTGGAATTTGCAAGAACTCAAGATATTCACATCTGAATCCTGAAATGTTGCTGAATCTTGTGGTGTTTTCGATTTGTCTGTACAAAATCGCATACCTGAATTATCGTGAAAAAAACCACAAAATTGACACATTTTTGAAAATTCTGACATCTGACTTAGAACAAAGGATCAAAAATGACCTTCTGGAATTTGCAAGAAAATTCTGACATATGACTTTGAAAAACGGATCAAAAAGGGACCTTTCTGAATTAGCAAGGACTCAAGATGTTCACACCTGAATCCTAATATGTTGCTGAATCTTGTGGTGTAATCTGGTTTGTCTGTACAAAATCACATTCCTGAATTATCGTGAAAAACGACAAAACTGACACATTTTTGAAAATTCTTTGAGGAAAGGATCAAAAAAGACCTTCTGGAATTTGCAAGAAAATTCTGACATATGACTTTGAAAAACGGATCAAAAAAGGACCTTTCTGAATTAGCAAGGACTCAAGAAGTTCACACCTGAATCCTAATATGTTGCTGAATCTTGTGGTGTAATCTGGTTTGGTGTAATAGGTTTGTTTGTACAAAATCTCATTCCTGAATTATCGTGAAACAACCTCAAAATTGACACATTTTTGAAAATTCTGACACATGACTTTGAAAAACGCATCAAAAAAGGACCTTCTGGAATTTGCAAAAACTCAAGATATTCACATTTGAATCCTGAAATGTTGCTGAATCTTGTGGTGTAATCGATTTGTCTGTACAAAATCGCATTCCTTAATTATCGTGAAAACCACAAAAATGACACATTTTTGAAAATTCGGACTTTGAAAAAGGATCAAAAAATGACCTTCCTGAATTAGCAAGGACTTAAGATGTTCACATCTGAATCCTGAAATGTTGTTGAGTCTTGTGGTTTAATCGGTTTGCCTGTAAAAATCGCATTCCTGAATTATTGTGAAAAACCCACAAAATTGACACATTTTTGAAAATTCGAACACATGACTCTGAAAAAGGATCAAAAAATGGGCTTCCTGAATTAGCAAGGATTTAAGATGTTCACATCTGAATCCTGAAATGTTGTTTAATCGGTTTGCCTTTAAAAATCGCATTCCTGAATTATCGTGAAAAAACCACAAAATTGAAAATTCTGACATATGACTTTGAAAAAAGGATCAAAAAAAGACCTTCCTGAACTTGCAAGGACTCAAGACGTTCACATCTGAATAAATCCTGAAATGTTGCTGAATCTTGTGGTGTAATCGGTTTGTCTGTACAAAATCTCATTCCTGAATTATCGTGAAACAACCTCAAAATTTACACATTTTGGAAAATTCTGACACATGACTTTGAAAAACGCATCAAAAAAGGACCTTCTGGAATTTGCAAAAACTCAAGATATTCACATTTGAATCCTGAAATGTTGCTGAATCTTGTGGTGTAATCGATTTGTCTGTACAAAATCGCATTCCTTAATTATCGTGAAAAACCACAAAATTGACACATTTTTGAAAATTCGGACTTTGAAAAAGGATCAAAAAATGACCTTCCTGAATTAGCAAGGACTTAAGATGTTCACATCTGAATCCTGAAATGTTGTTGAATCTTGTGGTTTAATCGGTTTGCCTGTAAAAATCGCATTCCTGAATTATTGTGAAAAACCCACAAAATTGACACATTTTTGAAAATTCGAACACATGACTTTGAAAAAGGATCAAAAAATGGCCTTCCTGAATTAGCAAGGATTTAAGATGTTCACATCTGAATCCTGAAGTGTTGTTTAATCGGTTTGCCTGTAAAAATCGCATTCCTGAATTATCGTGAAAAAACCACAAAATTGACACATTTTTGAAAATTCTGACATATGACTTAAAAAAAAAGAATCAAAAAGGACCTTCCTGAATTAGCAAGGACTCAAAATTGACACATTTTTGAAAATTCTGACATATGACTTTGAAAAAAGGATCAAAAAACGACCTTCCTGAATTAGCAAGGACTTAAGATGTTCACATCTGAATACTGAAATGTTGCTGAATCTTCTGGAGTAATCGGTTTGTCTGTACTAAATCGCATTTCTGAATTATCGTGAAAAAATCACAAAATTGACACATTTTTGAAAATTCTGACATATGACTTTGAAAAAAGGATCAAAAAAAGACCTTCCTGAATTAGCAAGGACTCAAGACGTTCACATCTGAATAAATCCTGAAATGTTGCTGAATCTTGTGGTGTAATCGGTTTGTCTGTACAGAATCGCATTCCTGAATTATCGTGAAAAAACCACAAAATCGACACATTTTTGAAAATTCTGACATATGACTTAAAAAAAAAGAATCAAAAAGGACCTTCCTGAATTAGCAAGGACTCAAAATTGACACATTTTTGAAAATTCTGACATATGACTTTGAAAAAAGGATCAAAAAACGACCTTCCTGAATTAGCAAGGACTTAAGATGTTCACATCTGAATACTGAAATGTTGCTGAATCTTCTGGAGTAATCGGTTTGTCTGTACTAAATCGCATTTCTGAATTATCGTGAAAAAAATCACAAAATTGACACATTTTTGAAAATTCGGACACATGACTTTGAAAAAGGATCAAAAAATGACCTTTTGTAATTTGCAAGAACTCAAGATATTCACATCTAAATCCTGAAATGTTGCTGAATCTTGTGGTGTAATAGGTTTGTTTGTACAAAATCTCATTCCTGAATTATCGTGAAACAACCTCAAAATTGACACATTTTTGAAAATTCTGACACATGACTTTGAAAAACGCATCAAAAAAGGACCTTCTGGAATTTGCAAAAACTTAAGATATTCACATTTGAATCCTGAAATGTTGCTGAATCTTGTGGTTTAATCGGTTTTCCTGTAAAAATCGCATTCCTGAATTATTGTGAAAAACCCACAAAATTGACACATTTTTGAAAATTCGAACACATGACTTTGAAAAAGGATCAAAAAATGGCCTTCCTGAATTAGCAAGGATTTAAGATGTTCACATCTGAATCCTGAAATGTTGTTTAATCGGTTTGCCTGTATAAATCGCATTCCTGAATTATCGTGAAAAAACCACAAAATTGAAAATTCTGACATATGACTTTGAAAAAAGGATCAAAAAAAGACCTTCCTGAATTAGCAAGGACTCAAGACGTTCACATCTGAATAAATCCTGAAATGTTGCTGAATCTTGTGGTGTAATCGGTTTGTCTGTACAAAATCTCATTCCTGAATTATCGTGAAACAACCTCAAAATTGACACATTTTTGAAAATTCTGACACATGACTTTGAAAAACGCATCAAAAAAGGACCTTCTGGAATTTGCAAAAACTCAAGATATTCACATTTGAATCCTGAAATGTTGCTGAATCTTGTGGTGTAATCGATTTGTCTGTACAAAATCGCATTCCTTAATTATCGTGAAAAACCACAAAATTGACACATTTTTGAAAATTCGGACTTTGAAAAAGGATCAAAAAATGACCTTCCTGAATTAGCAAGGACTTAAGATGTTCACATCTGAATCCTGCAATGTTGTTGAATCTTGTGGTTTAATCGGTTTGCCTGTAAAAATCGCATTCCTGAATTATTGTGAAAAACCCACAAAATTGACACATTTTTGAAAATTCGAACACATCACTTTGAAAAAGGATCAAAAAATGGCCTTCCTGAATTAGCAAGGATTTAAGATGTTCACATCTGAATCCTGAAATGTTGTTTAATCGGTTTGCCTGTAAAAATCGCATTCCTGAATTATCGTTAAAAAACCACAAAATTGAAAATTCTGACATATGACTTTGAAAAAAGGATCAAAAAAAGACCTTCCTGAATTAGCAAGGACTCAAGACGTTCACATCTGAATAAATCCTGAAATGTTGCTGAATCTTGTGGTGTAATCGGTTTGTCTGTACAAAATCTCATTCCTGAATTATCGTGAAACAACCTCAAAATTGACACATTTTTGAAAATTCTGACACATGACTTTGAAAAACGCATCAAAAAAGGACCTTCTGGAATTTGCAAAAACTCAAGATATTCACATTTGAATCCTGAAATGTTGCTGAATCTTGTGGTGTAATCGATTTGTCTGTACAAAATCGCATTCCTTAATTATCGTGAAAAACCACAAAATTGACACATTTTTGAAAATTCGGACTTTGAAAAAGGATCAAAAAATGACCTTCCTGAATTAGCAAGGACTTAAGATGTTCACATCTGAATCCTGAAATGTTGTTGAATCTTGTGGTTTAATCGGTTTGCCTGTAAAAATCGCATTCCTGAATTATTGTGAAAAACCCACAAAATTGACACATTTTTGAAAATTCGAACACATGACTTTGAAAAAAGATCAAAAAATGGCCTTCCTGAATTAGCAAGGATTTAAGATGTCCACATCTGAATCCTGAAATGTTGTTTAATCGGTTTGCTGTAAAAATCGCATTCCTGAATTATCGTGAAAAAACCACAAAATTGAAAATTCTGACATATGACTTTGAAAAAAGGATCAAAAAAAGACCTTCCTGAATTAGCAAGTACTCAAGACGTTCACATCTGAATAAATCCTGAAATGTTGCTTAATCTTGTGGTGTAATCGGTTTGTCTGTACAGAATCGCATTCCTGAATTATCGTGAAAAAACCACAAAATTGACACATTTTTGAAAATTCTGACACATGACTTTGAAAAACGCATCAAAAAAGGACCTTCTGGAATTTGCAAAAACTCAAGATATTCACATTTGAATCCTGAAATGTTGCTGAATCTTGTGGTGTAATCGATTTGTCTGTACAAAATCGCATTCCTTAATTATCCTGAAAAACCACAAAATTGACACATTTTTGAAAATTCGGACTTTGAAAAAGGATCAAAAAATTACCTTCCTGAATTAGCAAGGACTTAAGATGTTCACATCTGAATCCTGAAATGTTGTTGAATCTTGTGGTTTAATCGGTTTGCCTGTAAAAATCGCATTCCTGAATTATTGTGAAAAACCCACAAAATTGACACATTTTTGAAAATTCGAATACATGACTTTGAAAAAAGATCAAAAAATGGCCTTCCTGAATTAGCAAGGATTTAAGATGTCCACATCTGAATCCTGAAATGTTGTTTAATCGGTTTGCCTGTAAAAATCGCATTCCTGAATTATCGTGAAAAAACCACAAAATTGAAAATTCTGACATATGACTTTGAAAAAAGGATCAAAAAAAGACCTTCCTGAATTAGCAAGGACTCAAGACGTTCACATCTGAATAAATCCTGAAATGTTGCTTAATCTTGTGGTGTAATCGGTTTGTCTGTACAGAATCGCATTCCTGAATTATCGTGAAAAAACCACAAAATTGACACATTTTTGAAAATTCTGACATATGACTTAAAAAAAAAGAATCAAAAAGGACCTTTTTTGAAAATTCTTTGAGGAAAGGATCAAAAAAGACCTTCTGGAATTTGCAAGAAAATTCTGACATATGACTTTGAAAAACGGATCAAAAAAGGACCTTTCTGAATTAGCAAGGACTTAAGATGTTCACATCTGAATACTGAAATGTTGCTGAATCTTCTGGAGTAATCGGTTTG
The DNA here is from genome assembly GCA_951804985.1 of Dryomyza anilis. Classification (NCBI taxonomy): domain Eukaryota; kingdom Metazoa; phylum Arthropoda; class Insecta; order Diptera; family Dryomyzidae; genus Dryomyza; species Dryomyza anilis. The sequence goes on from OX638135.1 coordinate 1,517,977, forward strand.
TCTGTACAAAATTCTGACACATGACTTTGAAAAACGCATCAAAAAAGGACCTTCTGGAATTTGCAAAAACTCAAGATATTCACATTTGAATCCTGAAATGTTGCTGAATCTTGTGGTGTAATCGATTTGTCTGTACAAAATCGCATTCCTTAATTATCGTGAAAAACCACAAAATTGACACATTTTTGAAAATTCGGACTTTGAAAAAGGATCAAAAAATGACCTTCCTGAATTAGCAAGGACTTAAGATGTTCACATCTGAATCCTGCAATGTTGTTGAATCTTGTGGTTTAATCGGTTTGCCTGTAAAAATCGCATTCCTGAATTATTGTGAAAAACCCACAAAATTGACACATTTTTGAAAATTCGAACACATCACTTTGAAAAAGGATCAAAAAATGGCCTTCCTGAATTAGCAAGGATTTAAGATGTTCACATCTGAATCCTGAAATGTTGTTTAATCGGTTTGCCTGTAAAAATCGCATTCCTGAATTATCGTTAAAAAACCACAAAATTGAAAATTCTGACATATGACTTTGAAAAAAGGATCAAAAAAAGACCTTCCTGAATTAGCAAGGACTCAAGACGTTCACATCTGAATAAATCCTGAAATGTTGCTGAATCTTGTGGTGTAATCGGTTTGTCTGTACAAAATCTCATTCCTGAATTATCGTGAAACAACCTCAAAATTGACACATTTTTGAAAATTCTGACACATGACTTTGAAAAACGCATCAAAAAAGGACCTTCTGGAATTTGCAAAAACTCAAGATATTCACATTTGAATCCTGAAATGTTGCTGAATCTTGTGGTGTAATCGATTTGTCTGTACAAAATCGCATTCCTTAATTATCGTGAAAAACCACAAAATTGACACATTTTTGAAAATTCGGACTTTGAAAAAGGATCAAAAAATGACCTTCCTGAATTAGCAAGGACTTAAGATGTTCACATCTGAATCCTGAAATGTTGTTGAATCTTGTGGTTTAATCGGTTTGCCTGTAAAAATCGCATTCCTGAATTATTGTGAAAAACCCACAAAATTGACACATTTTTGAAAATTCGAACACATGACTTTGAAAAAAGATCAAAAAATGGCCTTCCTGAATTAGCAAGGATTTAAGATGTCCACATCTGAATCCTGAAATGTTGTTTAATCGGTTTGCTGTAAAAATCGCATTCCTGAATTATCGTGAAAAAACCACAAAATTGAAAATTCTGACATATGACTTTGAAAAAAGGATCAAAAAAAGACCTTCCTGAATTAGCAAGTACTCAAGACGTTCACATCTGAATAAATCCTGAAATGTTGCTTAATCTTGTGGTGTAATCGGTTTGTCTGTACAGAATCGCATTCCTGAATTATCGTGAAAAAACCACAAAATTGACACATTTTTGAAAATTCTGACACATGACTTTGAAAAACGCATCAAAAAAGGACCTTCTGGAATTTGCAAAAACTCAAGATATTCACATTTGAATCCTGAAATGTTGCTGAATCTTGTGGTGTAATCGATTTGTCTGTACAAAATCGCATTCCTTAATTATCCTGAAAAACCACAAAATTGACACATTTTTGAAAATTCGGACTTTGAAAAAGGATCAAAAAATTACCTTCCTGAATTAGCAAGGACTTAAGATGTTCACATCTGAATCCTGAAATGTTGTTGAATCTTGTGGTTTAATCGGTTTGCCTGTAAAAATCGCATTCCTGAATTATTGTGAAAAACCCACAAAATTGACACATTTTTGAAAATTCGAATACATGACTTTGAAAAAAGATCAAAAAATGGCCTTCCTGAATTAGCAAGGATTTAAGATGTCCACATCTGAATCCTGAAATGTTGTTTAATCGGTTTGCCTGTAAAAATCGCATTCCTGAATTATCGTGAAAAAACCACAAAATTGAAAATTCTGACATATGACTTTGAAAAAAGGATCAAAAAAAGACCTTCCTGAATTAGCAAGGACTCAAGACGTTCACATCTGAATAAATCCTGAAATGTTGCTTAATCTTGTGGTGTAATCGGTTTGTCTGTACAGAATCGCATTCCTGAATTATCGTGAAAAAACCACAAAATTGACACATTTTTGAAAATTCTGACATATGACTTAAAAAAAAAGAATCAAAAAGGACCTTTTTTGAAAATTCTTTGAGGAAAGGATCAAAAAAGACCTTCTGGAATTTGCAAGAAAATTCTGACATATGACTTTGAAAAACGGATCAAAAAAGGACCTTTCTGAATTAGCAAGGACTTAAGATGTTCACATCTGAATACTGAAATGTTGCTGAATCTTCTGGAGTAATCGGTTTGTCTGTACAAAATCGCATTTCTGAATTATCGTGAAAAAACCAATTCTGATATACGACTTTGAAAAAAGGATCAAAAAATTACCTTCCTGAATAAGTAAGTACTAAAGATGTTCACATATGAATCCTGAAATGTGGCCGAATCATGTGGTGTAATCGGTTTGTCTGTACTAAATCACATTTTAGAATTATCGTGAAAAAACCAATTCTGATATATGACTTTGAAAAAAGGATCAAAAAATTACCTTCCAGAATAAGTAAGTACTAAAATGTTCACATATGAATCCTGAAATGTGGCCGAATCATGTGGTGTAATCGGTTTGTCTGTACAAAATCACATTTTAGAATTATCGTGAAAAAACCAATTCTGATATATGACTTTGAAAAAAGGATCAAAAAATTACCTTTCTGAATTAGCAAGGACTCAAGATGTTCACACGTGAATCCTAATATGTTGCTGAATCTTGTGGTGTAATCTGGTTTGTCTGTACAAAATCACATTCCTGAATTATCGTGAAAAACGACAAAATTGACACATTTTTGAAAATACTTTGAGGAAAGGATCAAAAAAGGACCTTCTGGAATTTGCAAGAAAATTCTGACATATGACTTTGAAAAACGGATCAAAAAAGGACTTTTCTGAATTAGCAAGGACTCAAGATGTTCACACCTGAATCCTAATATGTTGCTGAATCTTGTGGTGTAATCGGTTTGTCTGTACAAAATCACATTCCAGAATTATCGTGAAAAAACCAAAAATATGACACATTTTTGAAAATTCTGACATATTACTTTGAAAAAAGGATCAAAAAAGGAACTTCCTGAATTAACAAGGACTTAAGATGTTCACATCTGAATCCTGAAATGTTGCTGAATCCTGTGGAGCAATCGGTTTGTCTGTACAAAATCGCATTTCTGAATTATCGTGAAAAAAACAATTCTGATATATGACTTTGAAAAAAGGATCAAAAAATTACCTTCCTGAATAAGTAAGTACTAAAGATGTTCACATATGAATCCTGAAATGTGGCCGAATCATGTGGTGTAATCGGTTTGTCTGTACAAAATCACATTTTAGAATTATCGTGAAAAAACCAATTCTGATATATGACTTTGAAAAAAGGATCAAAAAATTACCTTCCTGAATAAGTAAGTACTAAAGATGTTCACATATGAATCCTGAAATGTGGCCGAATCATGTGGTGTAATCGGTTTGTCTGTACAAAATCACATTTTAGAATTATCGTGAAAAAACCAATTCTGATATATGACTTTGAAAAAAGGATCAAAAAGTTACCTTCCTGAATAAGCAAGGACTAAAGATGTTCACATATGAATCCTCAAATGTTGGTGAATCTTGTGGTGTAATCGGTTTGTCGGTACAAAATCGCATTCCTGAATTATCGTGGAAAACGACAAAATTGACACATTTTTGAAAATTCTGACATCTGACTTTGAACAAAGGATCAAAAATGACTTTCTGGAATTTGCAAGAACTCAAGATATTCACTTTTGAATCCTGAAATGTTGCTGAATCTTGTGGTGTAGTCGATTTGTCTGTACAAAATCGCATACCTGAATTATCGTGAAAAAACCACAAAATTGACACATTTTTGAAAATTCTGACATCTGACTTTGAACAAAGGATCAAAAATTACCTTCTGGAATTTGCAAGAAAATTCTGACATATGACTTTGAAAAACGGATCAAAAAGGGACCTTTCTGAATTAGCAAGGACTCAAGATGTTCACACCTGAATCCTAATATGTTGCTGAATCTTGTGGTGTAATCTGGTTTGTCTGTACAAAATCACATTCCTGAATTATCGTGAAAAACGACAAAATTGACACATTTTTGAAAATTCTTTGAGGAAAGGATCAAAAAAGGACCTTCTGGAATTTGCAAGAAAATTCTGACACATGACTTTGAAAAAGGATCAAAAAATGACCTTCCTGAATTAGCAAGGACTTAAGATGTTCAAATCTGAATCCTGAAATGTTGTTGAATCTTGTGGTTTAATCGGTTTGCCTGTAAAAATCGCATTCCTGAATTATTGTGAAAAACCCAAAAAATTGACACATTTTTGAAAATTCGAACACATGACTTTGAAAAAGGATCAAAAAATGACCTTCCTGAATTAGCAAGGATTTAAGATGTCACATCTGAATCCTGAAATGTTGTTTAATCGGTTTGCCTGTAAAAATCGCATTCCTGAATTATCGTGAAAAAACCACAAAATTGAAAATTCTGACATATGACTTTGAAAAAAGGATCAAAAAACGACCTTCCTGAATTAGCAAGGACTTAAGATGATCGCATCTGAACACTGAAATGTTGCTGAATCTTCTGGAGTAATCGGTTTGTCTGTACAAAACCGCATTTCTAAATTATCGTGCAAAAACCAATGCTGATATATGACTGTGAAAAAAGGATCAAAAAATTACCTTCCTGAATAAGCAAGGACTAAAGATGTTCACATCTGAATACTGAAATGTTGCTGAATCTTCTGGTGTAATCGATTTGTCTGTACAAAATCGCATTCCTGAATTATCATGAAAAAACCACCAAATTGACACATTTTTGAAAATTCTGACATATGAATCTTGTGGTGTAATCGATTTGTCTGTACAAAATCGCATACCTGAATTATCGTGAAACAACCTCAAAATTGACACATTTTTGAAAATTCTGACACATGACTTTGAAAAAAGGATCAAAAAAGGACCTCTGGAATTTGCAAGAACTCAAGATATTCCCATTTGAATCCTGAAATGTTGCTGAATCTTGTGGTGTAATCGGTCTGTCTGTACAAAATCGCATTCCAGAATTATCGTGAAAAAAACAAAAAATTGACACATTTTTGAAAATTCTGACATATTTCTAAAATTATCGTGATAAAACCAATTCTGATATATGACATTGAAAAAAGGATCATAAAAGGACCTTTCTGAATTAGCAAGGACTCAAGATGTACACACCTGAATCATTAAATGTTGGTAAATCTTCTGGTGTAATCGGTTTGTCTGTACAAAATCGCATTACTGAATTATCGTGAAAAACAACAAAATTGACACATTTTTGAAAATTCTGACATCTGACTATGAACAAAGGATCAAAAAAGGACCTTCTGCAATTTGCAAGAACTCAAGATGTTCACACGTGAATCCTAAAATGATGCTGAATCTTGTGGTTTAATCGATTTGTCTGTACAAAATCGCATTCCTGAATTATCATGAAAAAACCACCAAATTGACACATTTTTGAAAATTCTGACATATGAATCTTGTGGTGTAATCGATTTGTCTGTACAAAATCGCATACCTGAATTATCGTGAAAAAACCACAAAATTAACACATTTTTGAAAATTCTGACATCTGACTTTGAACAAAGGATCAAAAATGACCTACTGGAATTTGTAAGAAAATTCTGACATATGACTTTGAAAAAAGGATCAAAAAAGGACCTTTCTGAATTAGCACGGACTCAAGATGTTCACACCTGAATCCTAATATTTTGCGGAATCTTGTGGTGTAATCTGGTTTGTCTGTACAAAATCACATTCCTGAATTATCGTGAAAAACGACACAATTGACACATTTTTGAAAATTCTTTGCAGAAAGGATCAAAAAAGGACTTTCTGGAATTTGCAAGAAGTCAAGATATTCACATTTGAATCCCGAAATGTTGCTGAATCTTGTGGTGTAATCGTTTTTTTTGTACAAAATCGCATTCCTGAATTATCGTGAAAAAATCACAAAATTGACACATATTTGAAAATTCTGAGATCTGACTTTGAACAACGGATCAAAAATGACCTTCTGGAATTTGCAAGAAAATTCTGACATATGACTTTGAAAAAAGGATCATAAAATGACCTTTCTGAATTAGCAAGGACTCAAGATGTTTACACGTGAATCCTAAAATGTTGCTGAATCTTGTGGTTTAATCGATATTTCTGTACAAAATCGCATTCCTGAATTATCGTGAAAAAATCACAAAATTGACACATTTTTGAAATTTCGGACACATGACTTTGACAATGGATCAAAAAATAACCTTTTGGAATTTGCAAGAACTCAAGATATTCACATCTGATCCTGAAATGTTGCCGAATCTTGTGGTTTAATCGGTTTGTCTGTACAAAATCGCATTCCAGAATTATCGTGAAATAACCAAAAAATTGACACATTTTTGAAAATTCTGACATATTAGCAAGGACTCAAGATGTTCAAATCTGAATCCTGAAATGTTGCTGAATATTCTGGAGTAATCGGTTTGTCTGTACAAAATCGCATTTCTGAATTATCGTGAAAAAACCACAAATCGTGAAAAACCAATTCTGATATATGACTTTGAAAAAAGGATCATAAAATGATCTTTCTAAATTAGCAAGGACTCAAGATGTTCACACGTGAATCCTAAAATGTTGCTGAAGTTTGTGGTGTAATCGGTTTGTCTGTACAAAATCGTATTCCTAAATTATGGTGAAACAACCTCAAAATTGACACATTTTTGAATATTCTGACATATGACTTTGAAAAAAGGATCAAAAAATGACATTTCTGAATTAGCAAGGACTCAAGATGTTCACACGTGAATCCTAAAATGTTGTGGTTTAATCGATTTGTCTGTACAAAATCGCATTCCTGAATTATCATGAAAAAACCACCAAATTGACACATTTTTGAAAATTCTGATATATGAATCTTGTGGTGTAATCGATTTGTCTGTACAAAATCGCATACCTGAATTATCGTGAAAAAACCACAAAATTGACACATTTTTGAAAAATCTGACTTTGAACAAAGGATCAAAAATGACCTTCTGGAATTTGCAAGAATATTCTGACATATGACTTTGAAAAAAGGATCAAAAAAGGACCTTTATGAATTAGCAAGGACTCAAGATGTTCACACCTGAATCCTAATATGTTGCGGAATCTTGTGGTGTAATCTGGTTTGTCTGTACAAATCACATTCCTGAATTATCGTGAAAAACGACAAAATTGACACATTTTTGAAAATTCTTTGAAGAAAGGATCGAAAAAGGACCTTCTGGAATTTGCAAGAAGTCAAGATATTCACATTTGAATCCTGAAATGTTGCTGAATCTTGTGGTGTAATCGATTTTTCTGTACAAAATCGCATTCCTGAATTATCGTGAAAAAATCACAAAATTGACACATTTTTGAAAATTCTGACATCTGACTTTGAACAACGGATCAAAAATGACCTTCTGGAATTTGCAAGAAAATTCTGACATATGACTTTGAAAAAAGGATCATAAAATGACCTTTCTGAATTAGCAAGGACTCAAGATGTTTACACGTGAATCCTAAAATGTTGCTGAATCTTGTGGTTTAATCGATTTTTCTGTACAAAATCGCATTCCTGAATTATCGTGAAAAAATCACAAAATTGACACATTTTTGAAATTTCGGACACATGACTTTGAAAATGGATCAAAAAATGACCTTTTGGAATTTGCAAGAACTCAAGATATTCACATCTAAATCCTGAAATGTTGCTGAATCTTGTGGTGTAATCGGTTTGTTTGTACAAAATCTCATTCCTGAATTATCGTGCAAAAAAACACAAAATTGATACATTTTTGAAAATTCTGACATATGACTTTGAAAAAGGATCAGAAAAGGACCTTCTGGAATTTGTACAAAATCGCATTCCTAAATTATCGTGAAACAACCTCAAAATTGACACATTTTTGAAAATTCTGACACATGACTTTGAAAAAAGGATCAAAAAAGGACCTTCTGGAATTTGCAAGAACTCAAGATATTCACATTTGAATCCTGAAATGTTGCTGAATCGGTTTGTCTGTACAAAATCGCATTCCAGAATTATCGTGAAAAAACCAAAAAATTGACACATTTTTGAAAATTCTGACATATTAGCAAGGACTTAAGATGTTCACATCTGAATCCTGAAATGTTGTTGAATATTCTGGAGTAATCGGTTTGTCTGTACAAAATCGCATTTCCGAATTATCGTGAAAAAACCACAAAATTGACACATTTTTGAAAATTCTGACATATGACTTTGAAAAAAGGATTAAAAAAGGATCTTCCTGAATTAACAAGGACTTAAGATGTTCACTTCTGAATCCTGAAATGTTGCTGAATATTCTGGAGTAATTGGTTTGTCTGTACAAAATCGCATTTTTGAATTATCGCGGAAAAACCACATAATTGACACATTTTTGAAAATTCGGACATATGACTTTAAAAAAAAGAATCAAAAAGGACCTTCCTGAATTAGCAAGGACTCAAGATGTTCACATTATCGTGGAAAAACCAAAAAATTGACAAATTTTTGAAAATTCTGACATATTAGCAAGGACTAAAGATGTTCACACCTGAATCCTAAAATGTTACTGAATCTTGTGGTGTAATCGGTTTGTCTGTACAAAATCGTATTCCTAAATAATGGTGAAACAACCTCAAAATTGACAATTTTTGAAAATTCTGACATATGAATCTTGTGGTGTATTCGATTTGTCTGTACAAAATCGCATACCTGAATTATGGTGAAAAAATCACAAAATTGACACATTTTTGAAATTTCGGACACATGACTTGAAAATGGATCAAAAAATGACCTTTTTGAATTTGCAAGAACTCAAGATATTCACATCTAAATCCTGAAATGTTGCTGAATCTTGTGGTGTAATCGGTTTGTTTGTACAAAATCTAATTCCTGAATTGTCGTGAAAAAAAACCACAAAATTGATACATTTTTGAAAATTCTGACATATGACTTTGAAAAAGGATCAGAAAAGGACCTTCTGGAATTTGTACAAAATCGCATTCCTAAATTATCGTGAAACAACCTCAAAATTGACACATTTTTGAAAATTCTGACACATGGCTTTGAAAAAAGGATCAAAAAAGGACATTCTGGAATTTGCAAGAACTCAAGATATTCACATTTGAATCCTGAAATGTTGCTGAATCTTGTGGTGTAATCGGTATGTCTGTACAAAATCGCATTCCAGAATTATCGTGAGAATACCAAAAAATTGACACATTTTTGAAAATTCTGACACATGGCTTTGAAAAAAGGATCAAAAAAGGACATTCTGGAATTTGCAAGAACTCAAGATATTCACATTTGAATCCTGAAATGTTGCTGAATCTTGTGGTGTAATCGGTATGTCTGTACAAAACCGCATTTCTGAATTATCGTGCAGAAACCAATGCTGATATATACTGTGTAAAAAGGATCAAAAAATTACCTTCCTGAATAAGCAAGGACTAAAGATGATCACATCTGAATACTGAAATGTTGCTGAATCTTCTGGAGTAATCGATTTGTCTGTACAAAATCGCATTCCTGAATTATCATGAAAAAAACACCAAATTGACACATTTTTGAAAATTCTGACATGTGAATCTTGTGGTGTAATCGATTTGTCTGTACAAAATCGCATACCTGAATTATCGTGAAAAAACCACAAAATTGACACATTTTTGAAAATTCTGACATCTGACTTTGAACAAAGGATCAAAAATGACCTTCTGGAATTTGTAAGAAAATTCTGACATATGACTTTGAAAAAAGGATCAAAAAAGGACCTTTCTGAATTAGCAAGGACTCGAGATGTTCACACCTGAATCCTAATATTTTGCGGAATCTTGTGCTGTAATCTGGTTTGTCTGTACAAAATCACATTCCTGAATTATCGTGAAAAACGACACAATGGACACATTTTTGAAAATTCTTTGCAGAAAGGATCAAAAAAGGACCTTCTGAAATTTGCAAGAAGTCAAGATATTCACATTTGAATCCCGAAATGTTGCTGAATCTTGTGGTGTAATCGTTTTTTCTGTACAAAATCGCAATCCTGAATTATCGTGAAAAAATCACAAAATTGACACATTTTGGAAAATTCTGACATCTGACTTTGAACAAAGGATCAAAAATGACCTTCTGGAATTTGCAAGAAAATTCTGACATATGACTTTGAAAAAAGGATCAAAAAAGGAACTTTATGAATTAGCAAGGACTCAAGATGTTCACACCTGAATCCTAATATGTTGCGGAATCTTGTGGTGTAATCTAGTTTGTCTGTACAAATTTGAAAATTCTGACATATGACTTTGAAAAAGGATCAGAAATGGACCTTCTAGAATTTGTACAAAATAGCATTCCTAAATTATCGTGAAACAACCACAAAATTGACACATTTTTGAGAATTCTGACACATGACTTTGAAAAAAGGATCAAAAAAGGACCTTCTGGAATTTGCAAGAACTCAAGATATTCACATTTGAATCCTGAAATGTTGCTGAATCTTGTGGTGTAATCGGTTTGTCTGTACAAAATCGCATTCCAGAATTATCGTGAAAAACCCAAAAAATTGACACATTTTTGAAAATTCTGACATATTAGCAAGGACTCAAGATGTTCACATCTGAATCCTGAAATGTTATTGAATATTCTGGAGTAATCGGTTTGTCTGTACAAAATCGCATTTCTGAATTATCGTGAAAAAACCACAAAATTGACACATTTTTGAAAATTCTGACATATGACTTTGAAAAAAGGATCAAAAAAGGATCTTCCTGAATTAGCAAGGACTCAAGATATTCACATTATCGTGGAAAAACCAAAAAATTGACACATTTTTGAAAATTCTGACATATTAGCAAGGACTAAAGATGTTCACACCTGAATCCTAAAATGTTGCTGAATCTTGTGGTGTAATCGGTTTGTCTGTACAAAATCGTATTCCTAAATTATGGTGAAACAACCTCAAAATTGACACATTTTTGAATATTCTGACATATGACTTTGAAAAAAGGATCAAAAAACGACCTTCCTGAATTAGCAAGGACTTAAGATGTTCACATCTGAATCCTGAAATGTTGCTGAATCTTGTTGTGTAATCTGGTTTGTCTGTACAAAATCGCATTCCTGAATTATCGTGAAAAACGACAAAATTGACACATTTTTGATAATTCTGACATCTGAACTTTGAACAAAGGATTAAAAAAGGACCATCTGGAATTTGCAAGAACTCAATATATTCACATTTGAATCCTAATATGTTGCTGAATCTTGTGGTGTAATCGATTTTTCTGTACAAAATCGCATTTCTGAATTATCGTGAAAAAACCACAAAATTGACACATTTTGGAAAATTCTGACATATGACTTTGAACAAAGGATCAAAAATGACCTTTCTGAATTAGCAAGGACTCAAGATGTTCACACCTGAATCCTAATATGTTGCGGAATCTTGTGGTGTAATCTGGTTTGTCTGTACAAAATCACATTCCTGAATTATCGTGAAAAACGACAAATTGACACATTTTTTAAAATTCTTTGAAGAAAGGATCAAAAAAGGACCTTCTGGAATTTGCAAGAACTCAAGATATTCACATTTGAATCCTGAAATGTTGCTGAATCTTGTGGTGTAATCGGTTTGTTTGTACAAAATCGCATTCCAGAATTATCGTGAAAAAATCACAAAATTGACACATTTTTGAAATTTCGGACACATGACTTTGAAAATGGATCAAAAAATAACCTTTTGGAATTTGCAAGAACTCAAGATATTCACATCTGATCCTGAAATGTTGCCGAATCTTGTGGTTTAATCGGTTTGTGTGTACAAAATCGCATTCCAGAATTATCGTGAAATAACCAAAAAATTGACACAAATTCTGACATATTAGCAAGATGTTCAAATCTGAATCCTGAAATGTTGCTGAATATTCTGGAGTAATCGGTTTGTCTGTACAAAATCGCATTTCTGAATTATCGTGAAAAAACCACAAATCGTGAAAAAACCAATTCTGACATATGACTTTGAAAAAAGGATCATAAAATGATCTTTCTGAATTAGCAAGGACTCAAGATGTTCACACGTGAATCCTAAAATGTTGCTGAATCTTGTGGTGTAATCGGTTTGTCTGTACAAAATCGTATTCCTAAATTATGGTGAAACAACCTCAAAATTGACACATTTTTGAATATTCTGACATATGACTTTGAAAGAAGGATCATAAAATGACCTTTCTGAATTAGCAAGGACTCAAGATGTTTAAACGTGAATCCTAAAATGTTGCTGAATCTTGTGGTTTAATCGATTTTTCTGTACAAAATCGCATTCCTGAATTATCGTGAAAAAATCACAAAATTGACACATTTTTGAAATTTCGGACACATGACTTTGAAAATGGATCAAAAAATGACCTTTTGGAATTTGCAAGAACTCAAGATATTCACTTCTAAATCCTGAAATGTTGCTGAATCTTGTGGTGTAATCGGTTTCTTTGTACAAAATCTCATTCCTGAATTGTCGTGAAAAAAAACCACAAAATTGATACATTTTTGAAAATTCTGACATATGACTTTGAAAAAGGATCAGAAAAGGACCTTCTGGAATTTGTACAAAATCGCATTCCTAAATTATCGTGAAATAACCTCAAAATTGACACATTTTTGAAAATTCTGACACATGACTTTGAAAAAAGGATCAAAAAAGGACCTTCTGGAATTTGCAAGAACTCAAGATATTCACATTTGAATCCTGAAATGTTGCTGAATCTTGTGGTGTAATCGGTTTGTTTGTACAAAATCGCATTCCAGAATTATCGTGAAAAAACCAAAAAATTTACACATTTTTGAAAATTCTGACATATTAGCAAGGACTCAAGATGTTCACATCTGAATCCTGAAATGTTGTTGAATATTCTGGAGTAATCGGTTTGTCTGTACAAAATCGCATTTCCGAATTATCGTGAAAAAACCACAAAATTGACACATTTTTGAAAATTCTGACATATGACTTTGAAAAAAGGATCAAAAAAGGATCTTCCTGAATTAACAAGGACTTAAGATGTTCACTTCTGAATCCTGAAATGTTGCTGAATATTCTGGAGTAATTGGTTTGTCTGTACAAAATCGCATTTTTGAATTATCGCGGAAAAACCACATAATTGACACATTTTTGAAAATTCTGACATATGACTTTAAAAAAAAGAATCAAAAAGGACCTTCCTGAATTAGCAAGGACTCAAGATGTTCACATTATCGTGGAAAAACCAAAAAATTGACAAATTTTTGAAAATTCTGACATATTAGCAAGGACTAAAGATGTTCACACCTGAATCCTAAAATGTTGCTGAATCTTGTGGTGTAATCGTATTCCTAAATTATGGTGAAACAACCTCAAAATTGACACATTTTTGAATATTCTGACATATGACTTTGAAAAAAGGATCAAAAAATTACATTCCTGAATTAGCAAGGACTCAAGATGTTCACACCTGAATCCTAATATGTTGCGAAATCTTGTGGTGTAATCTGGTTTTTTGTAATCTGGTTTCTCTGTACAAAATCACATTCCTGAATTATCGTGAAAAACGACAAAATTAACACATTTTTGAAAATTCTTTGAAGAAAGGATCAAAAAAGGACCTTCTGGAATTTGCAAGAAATCAAGATATTCACATTTGAATCCTGAAATGTTGCAGAATCTTGTGGTGTAATCGATTTTTCTGTACAAAATCGCATTCCTGAATTATCGTGAAAAAATCACAAAATTGACACATTTTTGAAATTTCGGACACATGACTTTGAAAATGGATCAAAAAATGACCTTTTGGAATTTGCAAGAACTCAAGATACTCACATCTGATCCTGAAATGTTGCTGAATCTTGTGGTTTAATCGGTTTGTCTGTACAAAATCGCATTCCAGAATTATCGTGAAATAACCAAAAAATTGACACATTTTTGAAAATTCTGACATATTAGCAAGGACTCAAGATGTTCAAATCTGAATCCTGAAATGTTTCTGAATATTCTGGAGTAATCGGTTTGTCTGTACAAAATCGCATTTCTGAATTATCGTGAAAAAAATACAAATCGTGAAAAAACCAATTCTGATATATGACTTTGAAAAAAGGATCATAAAATGACCTTTCTGAATTAACAAGGACTCAAGATGTTCACACGTGAATCCTAAAATGTTGCTGAATTTTGTGGTGTAATCGATTTGTCTGTACAAAATCGCATTCCTGAATTATCATGAAAAAACCACCAAATTGACACATTTTTGAAAATTCTGACATATGAATCTTGTGGTGTAATCGATTTGTCTGTACAAAATCGCATACCTGAATTATGGTGAAAAAATCACAAAATTGACACATTTTTGAAATTTCGGACACATGACTCGAAAATGGATCAAAAAATGACCTTTTGGAATTTGCAAGAACTCAAGATATTCACATCTAAATCCTGAAAAGTTGCTGAATCTTGTGGTGTAATCGGTTTGTTTGTACAAAATCTCATTCCTGAATTGTCGTGAAAAAAAACCACAAAATTGATACATTTTTGAAAATTCTGACATATGACTTTGAAAAAGGATCAGAAAAGGACCTTCTGGAATTTGTACAAAATCGCATTCCTAAATTATCGTGAAACAACCTCAAAATTGACACATTTATGAAAATTCTGACACATGACTTTGAAAAAAGGATCAAAAAAGGACCTTCTGGAATTTGCAAGAACTCAAGATATTCACATTTGAATCCTAAAATGTTGCTTAATCTTGTGGTGTAATCGGTTTGTTTGTACAAAATCTCATTCCTTAATTGTCGTGAAAAAAACCACAAAATTGATACATTTTTGAAAATTCTGACATATGACTTTGAAAAAGGATCAGAAAAGGACCTTCTGGAATTTGCAAAAACTACAGATATTCACATCTAAATCCTGAAATGTTGCTGAATTTTGTGGTGTAATCGGTTTGTTTGTACAAAATCTCATTCCTGAATTGTCGTAAAAAAAAACACAAAATTGATACATTTTTGAAAATTCTGACATATGACTTTGAAAAAGGATCAGAAAAGGACCTTCTGGAATTTGTACAAAATCGCATTCCTAAATTATCGTGAAACAACCTCAAAATTGACACATTTTTAAAAATTCTGACACATGACTTTCAAAAAAGGATTAAAAAAGGACCTTCTGGAATTTGCAAGAACTCAAGATATTCACATTTGAATCCTGAAATGTTGCTGAATCTTGTGGTGTAATCGGTTTGTCTGTACAAAATCGTATTCCAAAATTATGGTGAAACAACCTCAAAATTGACACATTTTTAAATATTCTGACATATGACTTTGAAAAAAGGATCAAAAAACGACCTTCCTGAATTAGCAAGGACTTAAGATGTTCACATCTGAATCCTGAAATGTTGCTGAATCTTGTGGTGTAATCTGGTTTGTCTGTACAAAATCGCATTCCTGAATTATCGTGAAAAACGACAAAATTGACACATTTTTGAAAATTCTGACATCTGAACTTTGAACAAAGGATCAAAAAAGGACCTTCTGGAATTTGCAAGAACTCAATATATTCACATTTGAATCCTAATATGTTGCTGAATCTTGTGGTGTAATCGATTTTTCTGTACAAAATCGCATTTCTGAATTATCGTGAAAAAACCACAAAATTGACACATTTTTGAAAATTATGACATATGACTTTGAACAACGGATCAAAAATGACCTTCTGGAATTTGCAAGAAAATTCTGATATATGACTTTGAAAAAAGGATCAAAAAAATGACCTTTCTGAATTAGCAAGGACTCAAGATGTTCACACCTGAATCCTAATATGTTGCTGAATCTTGTGGTGTAATCTGGTTTGTCTGTACAAAATCACATTCCTGAATTATCGTGAAAAACGACAAAATTGACACATTTTTGAAAATTCTTTGAAGAGAGGATCAAAAAAGGACCTTCTGGAATTTGCAAGAAGTCAAGATATTCACATTTGAATCCTGAAATGTTGCTGAATCTTGTGGTGTAATCGTTTTTTCTGTACAAAATCGCATTCCTGAATTATCGTGAAAAAATCACAAAATTGACACATTTTTTAAATTTCGGACACATGACTTTGAAAATGGATCAAAAAATTACCTTTTGGAATTTGCAAGAACTCAAGATATTCACATCTAAATCCTGAAAAGTTGCTGAATCTTGTGGTGTAATCGGTTTGTTTGTACAAAATCTCATTCCTGAATTGTCGTGAAAAAAAACCACAAAATTGATACATTTTTGAAAATTCTGACATATGACTTTGAAAAAGGATCAGAAAAGGACCTTCTGGAATTTGTACAAAATCGCATTCCTAAATTATGGTGAAACAACCTCAAAATTGACACATTTTTGAATATTCTGACATATGACTTTGAAAAAAGGATCAAAAAATTACATTCCTGAATTAGCAAGGACTCAAGATGTTCACACCTGAATCCTAATATGTTGCGAAATCTTGTGGTGTAATCTGGTTTCTCTGTACAAAATCACATTCCTGAATTATCGTGAAAAACGACAAAATTAACACATTTTTGAAAATTCTTTGAAGAAAGGATCAAAAAAGGACCTTCTGGAATTTGCAAGAAATCAAGATATTCACATTTGAATCCTGAAATGTTGCAGAATCTTGTGGTGTAATCGATTATTCTGTACAAAATCGCATTCCTGAATTATCGTGAAAAAATCACAAAATTGACACATTTTTGAAATTTCGGACACATGACTTTGAAAATGGATCAAAAAATGACCTTTTGGAATTTGCAAGAACTCAAGATATTCACATCTGATCCTGAAATGTTGCTGAATCTTGTGGTTTAATCGGTTTGTCTGTACAAAATCGCATTCCAGAATTATCGTGAAATAACCAAAAAATTGACACATTTTTGAAAATTCTGACATATTAGCAAGGACTCAAGATGTTCAAATCTGAATCCTGAAATGTTTCTGAATATTCTGGAGTAATCGGTTTGTCTGTACAAAATCGCATTTCTGAATTATCGTGAAAAAAATACAAATCGTGAAAAAACCAATTCTGATATATGACTTTGAAAAAAGGATCAAAAAATGACATTTCTGAATTAGCAAGGACTCAAGATGTTCACACCTGAATCCAAATATGTTGCGAAATCTTGTGGTGTAATCTGGTTTCTCTGTACAAAATCACATTCCTGAATTATCGTGAAAAACGACAAAATTGACACATTTTTGAAAATTCTTTGAAGAAAGGATCAAAAAAGGACCTTCTGGAATTTGCAAGAAATCAAGATATTCACATTTGAATCCTGAAATGTTGCTGAATCTTGTGGTGTAATCGATTTTTCTGTAGAAAATCGCATTCCTGAATTATCGTGAAAAAATCACAAAATTGACACATTTTTGAAATTTCGGACACATGACTTTGAAAATGGATCAAAAAATGACCTTTTGGAATTTGCAGGAACTCAAGATATTCACATCTGATCCTGAAAAGTTGCTGAATCTTGTGGTGTAATCGGTTTGTTTGTACAAAATCTCATTCCTGAATTGTCGTGAAAAAAAACCACAAAATTGATACATTTTTGAAAATTCTGACATATGACTTTGAAAAAGGATCAGAAAAGGACCTTCTGGAATTTGTACAAAATCGCATTCCTAAATTATCGTGAAACAACCTCAAAATTGACACATTTTTGAAAATTCTGACACATGACTTTGAAAAAAGGATCAAAAAAGGACCTTCTGGAATTTGCAAGAACTCAAGATATACACATTTGAATCCTAAAATGTTGCTGAATCTTGTGGTGTAATCGGTTTGTTTGTACAAAATCTCATTCCTTAATTGTCGTGAAAAAAACCACAAAATTGATACATTTTTGAAAATTCTGACATATGACTTTGAAAAAGGATCAGAAAAGGACCTTCTGGAATTTGCAAAAACTACAGATATTCACATCTAAATCCTGAAATGTTGCTGAATTTTGTGGTGTAATCGGTTTGTTTGTACAAAATCTCATTCCTGAATTGTCGTGAAAAAAACCACAAAATGGATCAAAAAATTACCTTTTGGAATTTGCAAGAACTCAAGATATTCACATCTGATCCTGAAATGTTGCTGAATCTTGTGGTTTAATCGGTTTGTCTGTACAAAATCGAATTACAGAATTATCGTGAAATAACCAAAAAATTTACACGTTTTTGAAAATTCTGACATATTAGCAAGGACTCAAGATGTTCAAATCTGAATCCTAAAATGTTGCTGAATATTCTGGAGTAATCGGTTTGTCTGTACAAAATCGCATTTCTGAATTATCGTGAAAAAAATACAAATCGTGAAAAAACCAATTCTGATATATGACTTTGAAAAAAGGATCATAAAATGACCTTTCTGAATTAGCCAGGATTCAAGATGTTCACACGTGAATCCTAAAATGTTGCTGAATTTTGTGGTTTAATCGATTTGTCTGTACAAAATCGCATTCCTGAATTATCATGAAAAAAACACCAAATTGACACATTTTTGAAAATTCTGACATATGAATCTTGTGGTGTAATCGATTTGTCTGTACAAAATCGCATACCTGAATTATCGTGAAAAAACCACAAAATTGACACATCTTTGAAAATTCTGACATCTGACTTTGAACAAAGGATCAAAAATGACCTTCTGGAATTTGCAAGAAAATTCTGACATATGACTTTGAAAAAAGGATCAAAAAATGACCTTTCTGAATTAGCAAGGACTCAAGATGTTCACACCTGAATCCTAATATGTTGCGGAATCTTGTGGTGTAATCTGGTTTGTCTGTACAAAATCGCATTCCTGAATTATCGTGAAAAACGACAAAATTGACACATTTTTGAAAATTCTGACATCTGAACTTTGAACAAAGGATCAAAAAAGGACCTTCTGGAATTTGCAAGAACTCAATATATTCACATTTGAATCCTAATATGTTGCTGAATCTTGTGGTGTAATCGATTTTTCTGTACAAAATCGCATTTCTGAATTATCGTGAAAAAAAACCACAAAATTGACACATTTTTGAAAATTCTGACATATGATTTTGAACAAAGGATCAAAAATGACCTTCTGGAATTTGCAAGAAAATTCTGACATATGACTTTGAAAAAAGGATCAAAAAATGACCTTTCTGAATTAGCAAGGACTCAAGATGTTCACACCTGAATCCTAATATGTTGCGGAATCTTGTGGTGTAATCTGGTTTGTCTGTACAAAATCACATTCCTGAATTATCGTAAAAAACGACAAAATTGACACATTTTTGAAAATTCTTTGAAGAAAGGATCAAAAAAGGACCTTCTGGAATTTGCAAGAAGTCAAGATATTCACATTTGAATCCTGAAATGTTTCTGAATATTCTGGAGTAATCGGTTTGTCTGTACAAAATCGCATTTCTGAATTATCGTGAAAAAATACAAATCGTGAAAAAACCAATTCTGATATATGACTTTGAAAAAAGGACCATAAAATGACCTTTCTGAATTAGCAAGGACTCAAGATGTTCACACGTGAATCCTAAAATGTTGCTGAATTTTGTGGTGTAATCGATTTGTCTGTACAAAATCGCATTCCTGAATTATCATGAAAAAACCACCAAATTGACACATTTTTGAAAATTCTGACATATGAATCTTGTGGTGTAATCGATTTGTCTGTACAAAATCGTATACCTGAATTATGGTGAAAAAATCACAAAATTGACACATTTTTGAAATTTCGGACACATGACTTGAAAATGGATCAAAAAATGACCTTTTGGAATTTGCAAGAACTCAAGATATTCACATTTGAATCCTGAAATGTTTCTGAATATTCTGGAGTAATCGGTTTGTCTGTACAAAATCGCATTTCTGAATTATCGTGAAAAAAATACAAATCGTGAAATACCAATTCTGACATATGACTTTGAAAAAAGGATCATAAAATGACCTTTCTGAATTAGCAAGGACTCAAGATGTTCACACGTCAATCCTGAAATGTTGCTGAATCTTGTGGTGTAATCGGTTTGTTTGTACAAATTCTCATTCCTGAATTGTCGTGAAAAAAAACCACAAAATTGATACATTTTTGAAAATTCTGACATATGACTTTGAAAAAGGATCAGAAAAGGACCTTCTGGAATTTGTACAAAATCGCATTCCTAAATTATCGTGAAACAACCTCAAAATTGACACATTTTTGAATATTCTGACATATGACTTTGAAAAAAGGATCAAAAAATTACATTCCTGAATTAGCAAGGACTCAAGATGTTCACACCTGAATCCTAATATGTTGCGAAATCTTGTGGTGTAATCTGGTTTCTCTGTACAAAATCACATTCCTGAATTATCGTGAAAAACGACAAAATTAACACATTTTTGAAAATTCTTTGAAGAAAGGATCAAAAAAGGACCTTCTGGAATTTGCAAGAAATCAAGATATTCACATTTGAATCCTGAAATGTTGCAGAATCTTGTGGTGTAATCGATTATTCTGTACAAAATCGCATTCCTGAATTATCGTGAAAAAATCACAAAATTGACACATTTTTGAAATTTCGGACACATGACTTTGAAAATGGATCAAAAAATGACCTTTTGGAATTTGCAAGAACTCAAGATATTCACATCTGATCCTGAAATGTTGCTGAATCTTGTGGTTTAATCGGTTTGTCTGTACAAAATCGCATTCCAGAATTATCGTGAAATAACCAAAAAATTGACACATTTTTGAAAATTCTGACATATTAGCAAGGACTCAAGATGTTCAAATCTGAATCCTGAAATGTTTCTGAATATTCTGGAGTAATCGGTTTGTCTGTACAAAATCGCATTTCTGAATTATCGTGAAAAAAATACAAATCGTGAAAAAACCAATTCTGATATATGACTTTGAAAAAAGGATCAAAAAATGACATTTCTGAATTAGCAAGGACTCAAGATGTTCACACCTGAATCCAAATATGTTGCGAAATCTTGTGGTGTAATCTGGTTTCTCTGTACAAAATCACATTCCTGAATTATCGTGAAAAACGACAAAATTGACACATTTTTGAAAATTCTTTGAAGAAAGGATCAAAAAAGGACCTTCTGGAATTTGCAAGAAATCAAGATATTCACATTTGAATCCTGAAATGTTGCTGAATCTTGTGGTGTAATCGATTTTTCTGTAGAAAATCGCATTCCTGAATTATCGTGAAAAAATCACAAAATTGACACATTTTTGAAATTTCGGACACATGACTTTGAAAATGGATCAAAAAATGACCTTTTGGAATTTGCAGGAACTCAAGATATTCACATCTGATCCTGAAAAGTTGCTGAATCTTGTGGTGTAATCGGTTTGTTTGTACAAAATCTCATTCCTGAATTGTCGTGAAAAAAAACCACAAAATTGATACATTTTTGAAAATTCTGACATATGACTTTGAAAAAGGATCAGAAAAGGACCTTCTGGAATTTGTACAAAATCGCATTCCTAAATTATCGTGAAACAACCTCAAAATTGACACATTTTTGAAAATTCTGACACATGACTTTGAAAAAAGGATCAAAAAAGGACCTTCTGGAATTTGCAAGAACTCAAGATATACACATTTGAATCCTAAAATGTTGCTGAATCTTGTGGTGTAATCGGTTTGTTTGTACAAAATCTCATTCCTTAATTGTCGTGAAAAAAACCACAAAATTGATACATTTTTGAAAATTCTGACATATGACTTTGAAAAAGGATCAGAAAAGGACCTTCTGGAATTTGCAAAAACTACAGATATTCACATCTAAATCCTGAAATGTTGCTGAATTTTGTGGTGTAATCGGTTTGTTTGTACAAAATCTCATTCCTGAATTGTCGTGAAAAAAAACCACAAAATGGATCAAAAAATTACCTTTTGGAATTTGCAAGAACTCAAGATATTCACATCTGATCCTGAAATGTTGCTGAATCTTGTGGTTTAATCGGTTTGTCTGTACAAAATCGAATTACAGAATTATCGTGAAATAACCAAAAAATTTACACGTTTTTGAAAATTCTGACATATTAGCAAGGACTCAAGATGTTCAAATCTGAATCCTAAAATGTTGCTGAATATTCTGGAGTAATCGGTTTGTCTGTACAAAATCGCATTTCTGAATTATCGTGAAAAAAATACAAATCGTGAAAAAACCAATTCTGATATATGACTTTGAAAAAAGGATCATAAAATGACCTTTCTGAATTAGCCAGGATTCAAGATGTTCACACGTGAATCCTAAAATGTTGCTGAATTTTGTGGTTTAATCGATTTGTCTGTACAAAATCGCATTCCTGAATTATCATGAAAAAAACACCAAATTGACACATTTTTGAAAATTCTGACATATGAATCTTGTGGTGTAATCGATTTGTCTGTACAAAATCGCATACCTGAATTATCGTGAAAAAACCACAAAATTGACACATCTTTGAAAATTCTGACATCTGACTTTGAACAAAGGATCAAAAATGACCTTCTGGAATTTGCAAGAAAATTCTGACATATGACTTTGAAAAAAGGATCAAAAAATGACCTTTCTGAATTAGCAAGGACTCAAGATGTTCACACCTGAATCCTAATATGTTGCGGAATCTTGTGGTGTAATCTGGTTTGTCTGTACAAAATCGCATTCCTGAATTATCGTGAAAAACGACAAAATTGACACATTTTTGAAAATTCTGACATCTGAACTTTGAACAAAGGATTAAAAAAGGACCTTCTGGAATTTGCAAGAACTCAATATATTCACATTTGAATCCTAATATGTTGCTGAATCTTGTGGTGTAATCGATTTTTCTGTACAAAATCGCATTTCTGAATTATCGTGAAAAAAAACCACAAAATTGACACATTTTTGAAAATTCTGACATATGATTTTGAACAAAGGATCAAAAATGACCTTCTGGAATTTGCAAGAAAATTCTGACATATGACTTTGAAAAAAGGATCAAAAAATGACCTTTCTGAATTAGCAAGGACTCAAGATGTTCACACCTGAATCCTAATATGTTGCGGAATCTTGTGGTGTAATCTGGTTTGTCTGTACAAAATCACATTCCTGAATTATCGTAAAAAACGACAAAATTGACACATTTTTGAAAATTCTTTGAAGAAAGGATCAAAAAAGGACCTTCTGGAATTTGCAAGAAGTCAAGATATTCACATTTGAATCCTGAAATGTTTCTGAATATTCTGGAGTAATCGGTTTGTCTGTACAAAATCGCATTTCTGAATTATCGTGAAAAAATACAAATCGTGAAAAAACCAATTCTGATATATGACTTTGAAAAAAGGACCATAAAATGACCTTTCTGAATTAGCAAGGACTCAAGATGTTCACACGTGAATCCTAAAATGTTGCTGAATTTTGTGGTGTAATCGATTTGTCTGTACAAAATCGCATTCCTGAATTATCATGAAAAAACCACCAAATTGACACATTTTTGAAAATTCTGACATATGAATCTTGTGGTGTAATCGATTTGTCTGTACAAAATCGTATACCTGAATTATGGTGAAAAAATCACAAAATTGACACATTTTTGAAATTTCGGACACATGACTTGAAAATGGATCAAAAAATGACCTTTTGGAATTTGCAAGAACTCAAGATATTCACATTTGAATCCTGAAATGTTTCTGAATATTCTGGAGTAATCGGTTTGTCTGTACAAAATCGCATTTCTGAATTATCGTGAAAAAAATACAAATCGTGAAATACCAATTCTGACATATGACTTTGAAAAAAGGACCATAAAATGACCTTTCTGAATTAGCAAGGACTCAAGATGTTCACACGTCAATCCTGAAATGTTGCTGAATCTTGTGGTGTAATCGGTTTGTTTGTACAAATTCTCATTCCTGAATTGTCGTGAAAAAAAACCACAAAATTGATACATTTTTGAAAATTCTGACATATGACTTTGAAAAAGGATCAGAAAAGGACCTTCTGGAATTTGTACAAAATCGCATTCCTAAATTATCGTGAAACAACCTCAAAATTGACACATTTTTGAAAATTCTGACACATGACTTTGAAAAAAGAATCAAAAAAGGACCTTCTGGAATTTGCAAGAACTCAAGATATTCACATTTGAATCCTGAAATGTTGCTGAATCTTGTGGTGTAATCGGTTTGTCTGTACAAAATCGCATTCCAGAATTATCGTGAGAATACCAAAAAATTGACACATTTTTGAAAATTCTGACATATTAGCAAGTACTCAAGATGTTCACATCGGAATCTTGAAATGTTGTTGAATATTCTGGAGTAATCGGTTTGTCTGTACATAATCGCATTTCTGAATTATCGTGAAAAAACCACAAAATTGACACATTTTTGAAAATTCTTACATATGACTTTGAAAAAGGATCAAAAAAGGATCTTCCTGAATTAACAAGGACTTAAGATATTCACTTCTGAATCCTGAAATGTTGCTGAATATTCTGGAGTAATTGGTTTGTCTGTACAAAATCGCATTTTTGAATTATCGCGGAAAAACCACATAATTGACACATTTTTGAAAATTCTGACATATGACTTTAAAAAAAAAATCAAAAAGTACCTTCCTGAATTAGCAAGGACTCAAGATGTTCACATTATCGTGGAAAAACCAAAAAATTGACACATTTTTGAAAATTCTGACATATTAGCAAGGACTAAAGATGTGCACACCTGAATCCTAAAATGTTGCTGAATCTTGTGGTGTAATCGGTTTGTTTGTACAAAATCTCATTCCTTAATTGTCGTGAAAAAAACCACAAAATTGATACATTTTTGAAAATTCTGACATATGACTTTGAAAAAGGATCAGAAAATGACCTTCTGCAATTTGCAAGAACTACAGATATTCTCATCTAAATCCTGAAGTGTTGCTGAATCTTGTGGTGTAATCGGTTTGTTTGTACAAAATCTCATTCCTGAATTGTCGTGAAAAAAACCACAAAATTGATACATTTTTGAAAATTCTGACATATGACTTTGAAAAAGGATCAGAAAAGGACCTTCTGGAATTTGTACAAAATCGCATTCCTAAATTATCGTGAAACAACCTCAAAATTGACACATTTTTGAAAATTCTGACACATGACTTTCAAAAAAGGATCAAAAAAGGACCTTCTGGAATTTGCAAGAACTCAAGATATTCACATTTGAATCCTGAAATGTTGCTGAATCTTGTGGTGTAATCGGTTTGTCTGTACAAAATCGTATTCCTAAATTATGGTGAAACAACCTCAAAATTGACAAATTTTTAAATATTCTGACATATGACTTTGAAAAAAGGATCAAAAAACGACCTTCCTGAATTAGCAAGGACTTAAGATGTTCACATCTGAATCCTGAAATGTTGCTGAATCTTGTGGTGTAATCTGGTTTGTCTGTACAAAATCGCATTCCTGAATTATCGTGAAAAACGACAAAATTGACACATTTTTGAAAATTCTGACATCTGAACTTTGAAGAAAGGATCAAAAATGACCTTCTGGAATTTGCAAGAAAATTCTGACATATGACTATGAAAAAAGGATCAAAAAATGACCTTTCTGAATTAGCAAGGACTCAAGATGTTCACACCTGAATCCTAATATGTTGCGGAATCTTGTGGTGTAATCTGGTTTGTCTGTACAAAATCACATTCCTGAATTATCGTAAAAAACGACAAAATTGACACATTTTTGAAAATTCTTTGAAGAAAGGATCAAAAAAGGACCTTCTGGAATTTGCAAGAAGTCAAGATATTCACATTTGAATCCTGAAATGTTGCTGAATCTTGTGGTGTAATCGATTTTTCTGTACAAAATCGCATTCCTGAATTATCTTGAAAAAATCACAAAATTGACACATTTTTGAAATTTCGGACACATGACTTTGAAAATGGATCAAAAAATGACCTTTTGAAATTTGCAAGAACTCAAGATCTGATCCTGAAATGTTGCTGAATCTTGTGGTTTAATCGGTTTGTCTGTACAAAATCGCATTTCTGAATTATCGTGAAAAAACCACAAATCGTGAAAAAACCAATTCTGATATATGACTTTGAACAAAGGATCATAAAATGACATTTCTGAATTTTACTCAAGGACTCAAGATGTTCACATCTGAATCCAAATATTTTGCGGAATCTTGTGGTGTCATCTGGTTTGTCTGTACAAAATCACATTCCTATATTATCGTGAGAAACGACACAATTGACACATTTTTGAAAATTCTGACATCTGACTTTGAACAAAGGATCAAAAAAGGACCTTCTGGAATTTGCAAGAACTCAAGATGTTCACACGTGAATCCTAAAATGTTGCAGAATCTTGTGGTTTAATCGATTCGTCTGTACAAAATCGCATTCCTGAATTATCATGAAAAAACCACCAAATTCACACATTTTTGAAAATTCTGACATATGAGTCTTGTGGTGTAATCGATTTGTCTGTACAAAATCGCATACCTGAATTATCGTGAAAAAACCACAAAATTGACACATTTTTGAAAATTCTGACATCTGACTTTGAACAAAGGATCAAAAATGACCTTCTGGAATTTGTAAGAAAATTCTGACATCTGAACTTTGAAAAAAGGATCAAAAAAGGACCTTTCTGAATTAGCAAGGACTCAAGATGTTCACACCTGAATCCTAATATTTTGCGGAATCTTGTGGTGTAATCTGGTTTGTCTGTACAAAATCACATTCCTGAATTATCGTGAAAAACGACACAATTGACACATTTTTGAAAATTCTTTGCAGAAAGGATCAAAAAAGGACCTTCTGGAATTTGCAAGAAGTCAAGATATTCACATTTGAATCCCGAAATGTTGCTAAATCTTGTGGTGTAATCGTTTTTTCTGTACAAAATCGCATTCCTGAATTATCGTGAAAAAACCACAAAATTGACACATTTTTGAAAATTCTGACATATGACATCGAAAAAAGGATCAAAAAAGGATCTTCCTGAATTAACAAGGACTTAAGATGTTCACTTCTGAATCCTGAAATGTTGCTGAATATTCTGGGGTAATTGGTTTGTCTGTACGAAATCGCATTTTTGAATTATCGCGGAAAAACCACATAATTGACACATTTTTGAAAATTCTGACATATGACTAAAAAAAAAGAATCAAAAAGGACCTTCCTGAATTAGCAAGGACTCAAGATGTTCACATTATCGTGGAAAAACCAAAAAATTTACACATTTTTGAAAATTCTGACATATTAGCAAGGACTAAAGATGTTCACACCTGAATCCTAAAATGTTGCTGAATCTTGTGGTGTAATCGGTTTGTCTGTACAAAATCGTATTCCTAAATTATGGTGAAACAACCTCAAAATTGACACATTTTTGAATATTCTGACATATGACTTTGAAAAAAGGATCAAAAAACGACCTTCCTGAATTAGCAAGGACTTAAGATGTTCACATCTGAATCCTGAAATGTTGCTGAATCTTGTTGTGTAATCTGGTTTGTCTGTACAAAATCGCATTCCTGAATTATCGTGAAAAACGACAAAATTGACACATTTTTGATAATTCTGACATCTGAACTTTGAACAAAGGATTAAAAAAGGACCTTCTGGAATTTGCAAGATCTCAATATATTCACATTTGAATCCTAATATGTTGCTGAATCTTGTGGTGTAATCGATTTTTCTGTACAAAGTCGCATTTCTGAATTATCGTGAAAAAACCACAAAATTGACACATTTTGGAAAATTCTGACATATGACTTTGAACAAAGGATCAAAAATGACCTTCTGGAATTTGCAAGAATATTCTGACATATGACTTTGAAAAAAGGATCAAAAAATGACCTTTCTGAATTAGCAAGGACTCAAGATGTTCACACCTGAATCCTAATATGTTGCGGAATCTTGTGGTGTAATCTGGTTTGTCTGTACAAAATCACATTCGTGAATTTCGTGAAAAACCACAAATTGACACATTTTTAAAATTCTTTGAAGAAAGGATCAAAAAAGGACCTTCTGGAATTTGCAAGAAGTCAAGATATTCACATTTGAATCCTGAAATGTTGCTGAATCTTGTGGTGTAATCGATTTTTCTGTACAAAATCGCATTCCTGAATTATCGTGAAAAAATCACAAAATTGACACATTTTTGAAATTTAGGACACATGACTTTGAAAATGGATCAAAAAATAACCTTTTGGAATTTGCAAGAACTCAAGATATTCACATCTGATCCTGAAATGTTGCTGAATCTTGTGGTTTAATCGGTTTGTCTGTACAAAATCGCATTCCAGAATTATCGTGAAATAACCAAAAAATTGACACATTTTTGAAAATTCTGACATATTAGCAAGGACTCAAGATGTTCAAATCTGAATCCTGAAATGTTGCTGAATATTCTGGAGTAATCGGTTTGTCTGTACAAAATCGCATTTCTGAATTATCGTGAAAAAACCACAAATCGTGAAAAAACCAATTCTGATATATGACTTTGAAAAAAGGATCATAAAATGACCTTTCTGAATTAGCAAGGACTCAAGATGTTCACACGTGAATCCTAAAATGTTGCTGAATCTTGTGGTGTAATCGGTTTGTCTGTACAAAATCGTATTCCTAAATTATGGTGAAACAACCTCAATATTGACACATTTTTGAATATTCTGACATATGACTTTGAAAAAAGGATCATAAAATGACCTTTCTGAATTAGCAAGGACTCAAGATGTTCACACGTGAATCCTAAAATGTTGCTGAATCTTGTGGTTTAATCGATTTGTCTGTACAAAATCGCATTCCTGAATTATCATGAAAAAACCACCAAATTGACACATTTTTGAAAATTCTGACATATGAATCGATTTGCCTGTACAAAATCGCATACCTGAATTATCGTGAAAAAACCACAAAATTGACACATTTTTGAAAATTCTGACATCTGACTTTGAACAAAGGATCAAAAATGACCTTCTGGAATTTGCAAGAAAATTCTGACATATGACTTTGAAAAAAGGATCAAAAAAGGACCTTTATGAATTAGCAAGGACTCAAGATGTTCACACCTGAATCCTAATATGTTGCGGAATCTTGTGGTGTAATCTGGTTTGTCTGTACAAAATCACATTCCTGAATTATCGTAAAAAACGACAAAATTGACACATTTTTGAAAATTCTTTGAAGAAAGGATCAAAAAAGGACCTTCTGGAATTTGCAAGAAGTCAAGATAATCACATTTGAATCCTGAAATGTTGCTGAATCTTGTGGTGTAATCGATTTTTCTGTACAAAATCGCATTCCTGAATTATCGTGAAAAAATCACAAAATTGACACATTTTTGAAATTTCGGACACATGACTTTGAAAATGGATCAAAAAATGACCTTTTGGAATTTGCAAGAACTCAAGATCTGATCCTGAAATGTTGCTGAATCTTGTGGTTTAATCGGTTTGTCTGTACAAAATCGCATTCCAGAATTATCGTGAAATAACCAAAAAATTGACACATTTTTGAAAATTCTGACATATTAGCAAGGACTCAAGATGTTCAAATCTGAATCCTGAAATGTTGCTGAATATTCTGGAGTAATCGGTTTGTCTGTACAAAATCGCATTTCTGAATTATCGTGAAAAAACCACAAATCGTGAAAAAACCAATTCTGATATATGACTTTGAACAAAGGATCATAAAATGACCTTTCTGAATTTTACTCAAGGACTCAAGATGTTCACATCTGAATCCAAATATTTTGCGGAATCTTGTGGTGTAATCTGGTTTGTCTGTACAAAATCACATTCCTGAATTATCGTGAGAAACGACACAATTGACACATTTTTGAAAATTCTGACATCTGACTTTGAACAAAGGATCAAAAAAGGACCTTCTGGAATTTGCAAGAACTCAAGATGTTCACACGTGAATCCTAAAATGTTGCAGAATCTTGTGGTTTAATCGATTTGTCTGTACAAAATCGCATTCCTGAATTGTCATGAAAAAACCAACAAATTGACACATTTTTGAAAATTCTGACATATGAATCTTGTGGTGTAATCGATTTGTCTGTACAAAATCGCATACCTGAATTATCGTGAAAAAACCACAAAATTGACACATTTTTGAAAATTCTGACATCTGACTTTGAACAAAGGATCAAAAATGACCTTCTGGAATTTGTAAGAAAATTCTGACATATGACTTTGAAAAAAGGATCAAAAAAGGACCTTTCTGAATTAGCAAGGACTCAAGATGTTCACACCTGAATCCTAATATTTTGCGGAATCTTGTGGTGTTTGTCTGTACAAAATCATGAATTATCGTGAGAAACGACACAATTGACACATTTTTGAAAATTCTTTGCAGAAAGGATCAAAAAAGGACCTTCTGGAATTTGCAAGAAGTCAAGATATTCACATTTGAATCCCGAAATGTTGCTAAATCTTGTGGTGTAATCGTTTTTTCTGTACAAAATCGCATTCCTGAATTATCGTGAAAAAACCACAAAATTGACGCATTTTTGAAAATTCTGACATATGACTTTGAAAAAAGGATCAAAAAAGGATCTTCCTGAATTAACAAGGACTTAAGATGTTCACTTCTGAATCCTGAAATGTTGCTGAATATTCTGGAGTAACTGGTTTGTCTGTACGAAATCGCATTTTTGAATTATCGCGGAAAAACCACATAATTGACACATCTTTGAAAATTCTGACATCTGACTTTGAACAAAGGATCAAAAATGACCTTCTGGAATTTGCATGAAAATTCTGACATATGACTTTGAAAAAAGGATCAAAAAATGACCTTTCTGAATTAGCAAGGACTCAAGATGTTCACACCTGAATCCTAATATGTTGCGGAATCTTGTGGTGTAATCTGGTTTGTCTGTACAAAATCGCATTCCTGAATTATCGTGAAAAACGACAAAATTGACACATTTTTGAAAATTCTGACATCTGAACTTTGAACAAAGGATCAAAAAAAGACCTTCTGGAATTTGCAAGAACTCAATATATTCACATTTGAATCCTAATATGTTGCTGAATCTTGTGGTGTAATCGATTTTTCTGTACAAAATCGCATTTCTGAATTATCGTGAAAAAAACCACAAAATTGACACATTTTTGAAAATTCTGACATATGATTTTGAACAAAGGATCAAAAATGACCTTCTGGAATTTCCAAGAAAATTCTGACATATGACTATGAAAAAAGGATCAAAAAATGACCTTTCTGAATTAGCAAGGACTCAAGATGTTCACACCTGAATCCTAATATGTTGCGGAATCTTGTGGTGTAATCTGGTTTGTCTGTACAAAATCACATTCCTGAATTATCGTAAAAAACGACAAAATTGACACATTTTTGAAAATTCTTTGAAGAAAGGATCAAAAAAGGACCTTCTGGAATTTGCAAGAAGTCAAGATATTCACATTTGAATCCTGAAATGTTGCTGAATCTTGTGGTGTAATCGATTTTTCTGTACAAAATCGCATTCCTGAATTATCTTGAAAAAATCACAAAATTGACACATTTTTGAAATTTCGGACACATGACTTTGAAAATGGATCAAAAAATGACCTTTTGGAATTTGCAAGAACTCAAGATCTGATCCTGAAATGTTGCTGAATCTTGTGGTTTAATCGGTTTGTCTGTACAAAATCGCATTTCTGAATTATCGTGAAAAAACCACAAATCGTGAAAAAACCAATTCTGATATATGACTTTGAACAAAGGATCATAAAATGACCTTTCTGAATTTTACTCAAGGACTCAAGATGTTCACATCTGAATCCAAATATTTTGCGGAATCTTGTGGTGTAATCTGGTTTGTCTGTACAAAATCACATTCCTGAATTATCGTGAGAAACGACACAATTGACACATTTTTGAAAATTCTGACATCTGACTTTGAACAAAGGATCAAAAAAGGACCTTTTGGAATTTGCAAGAACTCAAGATGTTCACACGTGAATCCTAAAATGTTGCAGAATCTTGTGGTTTAATCGATTTGTCTGTACAAAATCGCATTCCTGAATTATCATGAAAAAACCACCAAATTCACACATTTTTGAAAATTCTGACATATGAGTCTTGTGGTGTAATCGATTTGTCTGTACAAAATCGCATACCTGAATTATCGTGAAAAAACCACAAAATTGACACATTTTTGAAAATTCTGACATCTGACTTTGAACAAAGGATCAAAAATGACCTTCTGGAATTTGTAAGAAAATTCTGACATCTGAACTTTGAAAAAAGGATCAAAAAAGGACCTTTCTGAATTAGCAAGGACTCAAGATGTTCACACCTGAATCCTAATATTTTGCGGAATCTTGTGGTGTAATCTGGTTTGTCTGTACAAAATCACATTCCTGAATTATCGTGAAAAACGACACAATTGACACATTTTTGAAAATTCTTTGCAGAAAGGATCAAAAAAGGACCTTCTGGAATTTGCAAGAAGTCAAGATATTCACATTTGAATCCCGAAATGTTGCTAAATCTTGTGGTGTAATCGTTTTTTCTGTACAAAATCGCATTCCTGAATTATCGTGAAAAAACCACAAAATTGACACATTTTTGAAAATTCTGACATATGACTTTGAAAAAAGGATCAAAAAAGGATCTTCCTGAATTAACAAGGACTTAAGATGTTCACTTCTGAATCCTGAAATGTTGCTGAATATTCTGGGGTAATTGGTTTGTCTGTACGAAATCGCATTTTTGAATTATCGCGGAAAAACCACATAATTGACACATTTTTGAAAATTCTGACATATGACTAAAAAAAAAGAATCAAAAAGGACCTTCCTGAATTAGCAAGGACTCAAGATGTTCACATTATCGTGGAAAAACCAAAAAATTTACACATTTTTGAAAATTCTGACATATTAGCAAGGACTAAAGATGTTCACACCTGAATCCTAAAATGTTGCTGAATCTTGTGGTGTAATCGGTTTGTCTGTACAAAATCGTATTCCTAAATTATGGTGAAACAACCTCAAAATTGACACATTTTTGAATATTCTGACATATGACTTTGAAAAAAGGATCAAAAAACGACCTTCCTGAATTAGCAAGGACTTAAGATGTTCACATCTGAATCCTGAAATGTTGCTGAATCTTGTTGTGTAATCTGGTTTGTCTGTACAAAATCGCATTCCTGAATTATCGTGAAAAACGACAAAATTGACACATTTTTGATAATTCTGACATCTGAACTTTGAACAAAGGATTAAAAAAGGACCTTCTGGAATTTGCAAGAACTCAATATATTCACATTTGAATCCTAATATGTTGCTGAATCTTGTGGTGTAATCGATTTTTCTGTACAAAATCGCATTTCTGAATTATCGTGAAAAAACCACAAAATTGACACATTTTGGAAAATTCTGACATATGACTTTGAACAAAGGATCAAAAATGACCTTCTGGAATTTGCAAGAAAATTCTGACATATGACTTTAAAAAAAGATCAAAAAATGACCTTTCTGAATTAGCAAGGACTCAAGATGTTTACACCTGAATCCTAATATGTTGCGGAATCTTGTGGTGTAATCTGGTTTGTCTGTACAAAATCACATTCCTGAATTATCGTGAAAAACCACAAATTGACACATTTTTAAAATTCTTTAAAGAAAGGATCAAAAAAGGACCTTCTGGAATTTGCAAGAAGTCAAGATATTCACATTTGAATCCTGAAATGTTGCTGAATCTTGTGGTGTAATCGATTTTTCTGTACAAAATCGCATTCCTGAATTATCGTGAAAAAATCACAAAATTGACACATTTTTGAAATTTCGGACACATGACATTGAAAATGGATCAAAAAATAACCTTTTGGAATTTGCAAGAACTCAAGATATTCACATCTGATCCTGAAATGTTGCTGAATCTTGTGGTTTAATCGGTTTGTCTGTACAAAATCGCATTCCAGAATTATCGTGAAATAACCAAAAAATTTACACATTTTTGAAAATTCTGACATATTAGCAAGGACTCAAGATGTTCAAATCTGAATCCTGAAATGTTGCTGAATATTCTGGAGTAATCGGTTTGTCTGTACAAAATCGCATTTCTGAATTATCGTGAAAAAACCACAAATCGTGAAAAAACCAATTCTGATATATGACTTTGAAAAAAGGATCATAAAATGATCTTTCTGAATTAGCAAGGACTCAAGATGTTCACATTTGAATCCTGAAATGTTGCTGAATCTTGTGGTGTAATCGATTTTTCTGTACAAAATCGCATTCCTGAATTATCGTGAAAAAATCACAAAATTGACACATTTTTGAAATTTCGGACACATGACATTGAAAATGGATCAAAAAATAACCTTTTGGAATTTGCAAGAACTCAAGATATTCACATCTGATCCTGAAATGTTGCTGAATCTTGTGGTTTAATCGGTTTGTCTGTACAAAATCGCATTCCAGAATTATCGTGAAATAACCAAAAAATTTACACATTTTTGAAAATTCTGACATATTAGCAAGGACTCAAGATGTTCAAATCTGAATCCTGAAATGTTGCTGAATATTCTGGAGTAATCGGTTTGTCTGTACAAAATCGCATTTCTGAATTATCGTGAAAAAACCACAAATCGTGAAAAAACCAATTCTGATATATGACTTTGAAAAAAGGATCATAAAATGATCTTTCTGAATTAGCAAGGACTCAAGATGTTCACACGTGAATCCTAAAATGTTGCTGAATCTTGTGGTGTAATCGGTTTGTCTGTACAAAATCGTATTCCTAAATTATGGTGAAACAACCTCAAAAATGACACATTTTTGAATATTCTGACATATGACTTTGAAAAAAGGATCATAAAATGACCTTTCTGAATTAGCAAGGACTCAAGATGTTCACACGTAAATCCTAAAATGTTGCTGAATCTTGTGGTTTAATCGATTTGTCTGTACAAAATCGCATTCCTGAATAATCATGAAAAAACCACCAAATTGACACATTTTTGAAAATTCTGACATATGAATCTTGTGGTGTAATCGATTTGTCTGTACAAAATCGCATACCTGAATTATCGTGAAAAACCACAAAATTGACACATTTTTGAAAATTCTGACATCTGACTTTGAACAAAGGATCAAAAATGACCTTCTGGAATTTGCAAGAAAATTCTGACATGTGACTTTGAAAAAAGGATAAAAAAAGGACCTTTATGAATTAGCAAGGACTCAAGATGTTCACACCTGAATCCTAATATGTTGCGGAATCTTGTGGTGTAATCTGGTTTGTCTGTACAAAATCACATTCCTGAATTATCGTGAAAAACGGCAAATTGACACATTTTTTAAAATTCTTTGAAGAAAGGATCAAAAAAGGACCTTCTGGAATTTGCAAGAAGTCAAGATATTCACATTTGAATCCTGAAATGTTGCTGAATCTTGTGGTGTAATCGATTTTTCTGTACAAAATCGCATTCCTGAATTATCGTGAAAAAATCACAAAATTGACACATTTTTGAAATTTCGGACACATGACTTTGAAAATGGATCAAAAAATAACCTTTTGGAATTTACAAGAACTCAAGATATTCACATCTGATCCTGAAATGTTGCCGAATCTTGTGGTTTAATCGGTTTGTCTGTACAAAATCGCATTCCAGAATTATCGTGAAATAACCAAAAAATTGACACATTTTTGAAAATTCTGACAGATTAGCAAGGACTCAAGATGTTCAAATCTGAATTCTGAAATGTTGCTGAATATTCTGGAGTAATCGGTTTGTCTGTAAAAAATCGCATTTCTGAATTATCGTGAAAAAACCACAAATCGTGAAAAAACCAATTCTGATATATGACTTTTAAAAAAGGATCATAAAATGATCTTTCTGAATTAGCAAGGACTCAAGATGTTCACACGTGAATCCTAAAATGTTGCTGAATCTTGTGGTGTAATCGGTTTGTCTGTACAAAATCGTATTCCTAAATTATGGTGAAACAACCTCAAAATTGACACATTTTTGAATATTCTGACATATGACTTTGAAAAAAGGATCATAAAATGACCTTTCTGAATTAGCAAGGACTCAAGATGTTCACACGTAAATCCTAAAATGTTGCTGAATCTTGTGGTTTAATCGATTTGTCTGTACAAAATCGCATTCCTGAATAATCATGAAAAAACCACCAAATTGACACATTTTTGAAAATTCTGACATATGAATCTTGTGGTGTAATCGATTTGTCTGTACAAAATCGCATACCTGAATTATCGTGAAAAACCACAAAATTGACACATTTTTGAAAATTCTGACATCTGACTTTGAACAAAGGATCAAAAATGACCTTCTGGAATTTGCAAGAAAATTCTGACATGTGACTTTGAAAAAAGGATAAAAAAAGGACCTTTATGAATTAGCAAGGACTCAAGATGTTCACACCTGAATCCTAATATGTTGCGGAATCTTGTGGTGTAATCTGGTTTGTCTGTACAAAATCACATTCCTGAATTATCGTGAAAAACGGCAAATTGACACATTTTTTAAAATTCTTTGAAGAAAGGATCAAAAAAGGACCTTCTGGAATTTGCAAGAAGTCAAGATATTCACATTTGAATCCTGAAATGTTGCTGAATCTTGTGGTGTAATCGATTTTTCTGTACAAAATCGCATTCCTGAATTATCGTGAAAAAATCACAAAATTGACACATTTTTGAAATTTCGGACACATGACTTTGAAAATGGATCAAAAAATAACCTTTTGGAATTTACAAGAACTCAAGATATTCACATCTGATCCTGAAATGTTGCCGAATCTTGTGGTTTAATCGGTTTGTCTGTACAAAATCGCATTCCAGAATTATCGTGAAATAACCAAAAAATTGACACATTTTTGAAAATTCTGACAGATTAGCAAGGACTCAAGATGTTCAAATCTGAATTCTGAAATGTTGCTGAATATTCTGGAGTAATCGGTTTGTCTGTAAAAAATCGCATTTCTGAATTATCGTGAAAAAACCACAAATCGTGAAAAAACCAATTCTGATATATGACTTTTAAAAAAGGATCATAAAATGATCTTTCTGAATTAGCAAGGACTCAAGATGTTCACACGTGAATCCTAAAATGTTGCTGAATCTTGTGGTGTAATCGGTTTGTCTGTACAAAATCGTATTCCTAAATTATGGTGAAACAACCTCAAAATTGACACATTTTTGAATATTCTGACATATGACTTTGAAAAAAGGATCATAAAATGACCTTTCTGAATTAGCAAGGACTCAAGATGTTCACACGTGAATCCTAAAATGTTGCTGAATCTTGTGGTTTAATCGATTTGTCTGTACAAAATCGCATTCCTGAATTATCATGAAAAAAACACCAAATTGACACATTTTTGAAAATTCTGACATATGAATCTTGTGGTGTAATCGATTTGTCTGTACAAAATCGCATACCTGAATTATCGTGAAAAAACCACAAAATTGACACATTTTTGAAAATTCTGACATCTGACTTTGAACAAAGGATCAAAAATGACCTTCTGGAATTTGCAAGAAAATTCTGACATATGACTTTGAAAAAAGGATCAAAAAAGGACATTTATGAATTAGCAAGGACTCAAGATGTTCACACCTGAATCCTAATATGTTGCGGAATCTTGTGGTGTAATCTGGTTTGTCTGTACAAATCACATTCCTGAATTATCGTGAAAAACGACAAAATTGACACATTTTTGAAAATTCTTTGAAGAAAGGATCAAAAAAGGACCTTCTGGAATTTGCAAGAAGTCAAGATATTCACATTTGAATCCTGAAATGTTGCTGAATCTTGTGGTGTAATCGATTTTTCTGTACAAAATCGCATTCCTGAATTATCGTGAAAAAATCACAAAATTGACACATTTTTGAAAATTCTGACATCTGACTTTGAACAACGGATCAAAAATGACCTTCTGGAATTTGCAAGAAAATTCTGTCATATGACTTTGAAAAAAGGATCATAAAATGACCTTTCTGAATAAGCAAGGACTCAAGATGTTTACACGTGAATCCTAAAATGTTGCTGAATCTTGTGGTTTAATCGATTTTTCTGTACAAAATCGCATTCCTGAATTATCGTGAAAAAATCACAAAATTGACACATTTTTGAAATTTCGGACACATGACTTTGAAAATGGATCAAAAAATGACCTTTTGGAATTTGCAAGAACTCAAGATATTCACATCTAAATCCTGAAATGTTGCTGAATCTTGTGGTGTAATCGGTTTGTTTGTACAAAATCTCATTCCTGAATTGTCGTGAAAAAAAACCACAAAATTGATACATTTTTGAAAATTCTGACATATGACTTTGAAAAAGGATCAGAAAAGGACCTTCTGGAATTTGTACAAAATCGCATTCCTAAATTATCGTGAAACAACCTCAAAATTGACACATTTTTGAAAATTCTGACACATGACTTTGAAAAAAGGATCAAAAAAGGACCTTCTGGAATTAGCAAGAACTCAAGATATTCACATTTGAATCCTGAAATGTTGCTGAATCGGTTTGTCTGTACAAAATCGCATTCCAGAATTATCGTGAAAAAAACAAAAAATTGACACATTTTTGAAAATTCTGACATATTAGCAAGGACTCAAGATGTTCACATCTGAATCCTGAAATGTTGTTGAATATTCTGGAGTAATCGGTTTGTCTGTACAAAATCGCATTTCCGAATTATCGTGAAAAAACCACAAAATTGACACATTTTTGAAAATTCTGACATATGACTTTGAAAAAAGGATCAAAAAAGGATCTTCCTGAATTAACAAGGACTTAAGATGTTCACTTCTGAATCCTGAAATGTTGCTGAATATTCTGGAGTAATTGGTTTGTCTGTACAAAATCGCATTTTTGAATTATCGCGGAAAAACCACATAATTGACACATTTTTGAAAATTCTGACATATTAGCAAGGACTAAAGATGTTCACACCTGAATCCTAAAATGTTGCTGAATCTTGTGGTGTAATCGGTTTGTCTGTACAAAATCGTATTCCTAAATTATGGTGAAACAACCTCAAAATTGACACATTTTTGAATATTCTGACATATGACTTTGAAAAAAGGATCAAAAAATGACCTTTCTGAATTAGCAAGGACTCAAGATGTTCACACCT
This sequence comes from Dryomyza anilis, assembly GCA_951804985.1. Classification (NCBI taxonomy): domain Eukaryota; kingdom Metazoa; phylum Arthropoda; class Insecta; order Diptera; family Dryomyzidae; genus Dryomyza; species Dryomyza anilis. Next base: position 1,557,220 of record OX638135.1, read on the forward strand.
GAATCCTAATATGTTGCGGAATCTTGTGGTGTAATCTGGTTTCCCTGTACAAAATCACATTCCTGAATTATCGTGAAAAACGACAAAATTGACACATTTTTGAAAATTCTTTGAACAAAGGATCAAAAAAAGGACCTTCTAGAATTTGCAAGATATCAAGATATTCACATTTGAATCCTGAAATGTTGCTGAATCTTGTGGTGTAATCGATTTTTCTGTACAAAATCGCATTCCTGAATTATCGTGAAAAAATCACAAAATTGACACATTTTTGAAATTTCGGACACATGACTTTGAAAATGGATCAAAAAATGACCTTTTGGAATTTGCAAGAACTCAAGATATTCACATCTGATCCTGAAATGTTGCCGAATCTTGTGGTTTAATCGGTTTGTCTGTACAAAATCGCATTCCAGAATTATCGTGAAATAACCAAAAAATTGACACATTTTTGAAAATTCTGACATATTAGCAAGGACTCAAGATGTTCAAATCTGAATCCTGAAATGTTGCTGAATCTTGTGGTGTAATCGATTTGTCTGTACAAAATCGCATACCTGAATTATGGTGAAAAAATCACAAAATTGACACATTTTAGAAATTTCGGACACATGACTTGAAAATGGATCAAGAAATGACCTTTTGGAATTTGCAAGAACTCAAGATATTCACATCTAAATCCTGAAATGTTGCTGAATCTTGTGGTGTAATCGGTTTGTTTGTACAAAATCTCATTCCTGAATTGTCGTGAAAAAAAACCACAAAATTGATACATTTTTGAAAATTCTGACACATGACTTTGAAAAAAGGATCAAAAAAGGACCTTCTGGAATTTGTACAAAATCGCATTCCTAAATTATCGTGAAACAACCTCAAAATTGACACATTTTTGAAAATTCTGACACATGACTTTGAAAAAAGGATCAAAAAAGGACCTTCTGTAATTTGCAAGAACTCAAGATATTCACATTTGAATCCTGAAATGTTGCTGAATCTTGTGGTTTAATCAGTTTGTCTGTACAAAATCGCATTCCAAAAAATTGACACATTTTTGAAAATTCTGACATATTAGCAAGGACTCAAGATGTTCAAATCTGAATCCTGAAATGTCGTTGAATATTCTGGAGTAATCGGTTTGTCTGTACAAAATCGCATTTCTGAATTATCGTGAAAAAACCACAAAATTGACACATTTTTGAAAATTCTGACATATGACTTTGAAAAAGGATCAAAAAAGGATCTACCTGAATTAACAAGGACTTAAGATGTTCACTTCTGAATCCTGCAATGTTGCTGAATATTCTGGAGTAATTGGTTTGTCTGTACAAAATCGCATTTTTGAATTATCGCGGAAAAACCACATAATTGACACATTTTTGAATATTCTGACATATGACTTTGAAAAAAGGATCAAAAAATGACCTTTCTGAATTAGCAAGGACTCAAGATGTTCACACCTGAATCCTAATATGTTGCGGAATCTTGTGGTGTAATCTGGTTTCTCTGTACAAAATCACATTCCTGAATTATCGTGAAAAAACCTCAAAATTGACACATTTTTGAAAATTCTGACACATGACTTTCAAAAAAGGATCAAAAAAGGACCTTCTGGAATTTGCAAGAACTCAAGATATTCACATTTGAATCCTGAAATGTTGCTGAATCTTGTGGTGTAATCGGTTTGTCTGTACAAAATCGCATTCCAGAATTATCGTGACAATACCAAAAAATTGACACATTTTTGAAAATTCTGACATATTAGCAAGTACTCAAGATGTTCACATCTGAATCCTGAAATGTTGTTGAATATTCTGGAGTAATCGGTTTGTCTGTACAAAATCGCATTTCTGAATTATCGTGAAAAAACCACAAAATTGACACATTTTTAAAAATTCTGACATATGACTTTGAAAAAGGATCAAAAAAGGATTTTCCTGAATTAACAAGGACTTAAGATGTTCACTTCTGAATCCTGAAATGTTGCTGAATATTCTGGAGTAATTGGTTGGTCTGTACAAAATCGCATTTTTGAATTATCGCGGAAAAACCACATAATTGACACATTTTTGAAAATTCTGACATATGACTTTAAAAAAAAGAATCAAAAAGGACCTTCCTGAATTAGCAAGGACTCAAGATGTTCACATTATCGTGGAAAAACCAAAAAATTGACACATTTTTGAAAATTCTGACATATTAGCAAGGACTAAAGATGTTCACACCTGAATCCTAAAATGTTGCTGAATCTTGTGGTGTAATCGGTTTGTTTGTACAAAATCTCATTCCTTAATTGTCGTGAAAAAAACCACAAAATTGATACATTTTTGAAAATTCTGACATATGACTTTGAAAAAGGATCAGAAAAGGACCTTCTGGAATTTGCAAGAACTACAGATATTCACATCTAAATCCTGAAATGTTGCTGAATCTTGTGGTGTAATCGGTTTGTTTGTACAAAATCTCATTCCTGAATTGTCGTGAAAAAAACCACAAAATTGCTACATTTTTGAAAATTCTGACATATGACTTTGAAAAAGGATCAGAAAAGGACCTTCTGGAATTTGCAAGAACTACAGATATTCACATCTAAATCCTGAAATGTTGCTGAATCTTGTGGTGTAATCGGTTTGTTTGTACAAAATCGCATTCCTGAATTGTCGTGAAAAAAACCACAAAATTAATACATTTTTGAAAATTCTGACATATGACTTTGAAAAAGGATCAAAAAAGGACCTTCTGGAATTTGCAAGAACTCAAGATATTCACATTTGAATCCTGAAATGTTGCTGAATCTTGTGGTGTAATCGGTTTGTCTGTACAAAATCGTATTCCTAAATTATGGTGAAACAACCTCAAAATTGACACATTTTTAAATATTCTGACATATGACTTTGAAAAAAGGATCAAAAAACGACCTTCCTGAATTAGCAAGGACTTAAGATGTTCACATCTGAATCCTGAAATGTTGCTGAATCTTGTGGAGTAATCTGGTTTGTCTGTACAAAATCGCATTCCTGAATTATCGTGAAAAACGACAAAATTGACACATTTTTGAAAATTCTGACATCTGAACTTTGAACAAAGGATCAAAAAAGGACCTTCTGGAATTTGCAAGAACTCAATATATTCACATTTGAATCCTAATATGTTGCTGAATCTTGTGGTGTAATCGATTTTTCTGTACAAAATCGCATTTCTGAATTATCGTGAAAAACCACAAAATTGACACATTTTTGAAAATTCTGACATATGACTTTGAACAACGGATCAAAAATGACCTTCTGGAATTTGCAAGAAAATTCTGACATATGACTTTGAAAAAAGGATCAAAAAATGACCTTTCTGAATTAGCAAGGACTCATGATGTTCACACCTGAATCCTAATATGTTGATGAATCTTGTGTTGTAATTTGGTTTGTCTGTACAAAATCGCATTCCAGAAATATCGTGAAAAAACCAAAAAATTTACACATTTTTGACAATTCTGACATATTAGCAAGGACTCAAGATGTTCACATCTGAATCCTGAAATGTTGCTGAATATTCTGGAGTAATCGGTTTGTCTGTACAAAATCGCATTTCTGAATTATCGTCAAAAAACCACAAAATTGACACATTTTTGAAAATTCTGACATATGACTTTGAAAAAAGGATCAAAAAAGGATCTTCCTGAATTAACAAGGACTTAAGATGTTCACTTCTGAATCCTAAAATGTTGCTGAATATTCTGGAGTAATCGGTTTGTCTGTACAAAATCGCATTTCTGAATTATCGTGAAAAAATCACAAAATTGACACATTTTTGAAAATTCTGACATATGTCTTTAAAAAAAAAGAATCAAAAAGGACCTTCCTGAATTAGTAAGGACTCAAGATGTTCACATTATCGTGGAAAAACCAAAAAATTGACACATTTTTGAAAAGTCTGACACATTAGCAAGGACTAAAGATGTTCACACCTGAATCCTTGTCTGTACAAAATCGTTTTGTCTGTACAAAATCGCATTTCTGAATTATCGTGAAAAAACCACAAAATTGACACATTTTTGAAAATTCTGACATATGACTTTGAAAAAAGGATCAAAAAAAGGATCTTTCTGAATTAAAAAGGACTTAAGATGTTCACTTCTGAATCCTGAAATGTTGCTGAATATTCTGTAGTAATCGGTTTGTCTGTACAAAATCACATTTCTGAATTATCGTGAAAAACTCACAAAATTGACACATTTTTGAAAATTCTGACATATGACTTTAAAAAAAAAGAATCAAAAAGGACCTTCCTGAATTAGCAAGGACTCAAGATGTTCACATTATCGTGGAAAAACCAAAAAATTAACACATTTTTCAAAATTATGACATATGTCCTTGAAAAACAGATGAAAAAGGACCTTCCAGAATGGCCATGGTCTCCATATTTTCACAACTTAATTTTTAAAGGTTGCTGAATCTTGTCGAGTAATCGGTTTCTCTGTTAAAAAAATCCCCAAAAAAGGACCTTCCAGAGTTGCCAAGGTCTCCATATTTTCACATCATGTGACAAATTTTTCAAAAATATGACATATGACCTTTAAAAATGGATCAAAAAAGGACCTTCCAGAGTTGCCAAGTTCTCCATATTTTAACATCTTAATCCTTAAAGGTAGCTGAATCTTGTCGAGTAATCGTTTTCTCTGTAAAAAATTCCGTTCACGAATTATCGTGAAAACCACTCAAACGTGACACATTTTTTTAAAATTATGACGTATGACCTTAAAAAACGGATCAAAAAAGGACCTTCCAGAATTGCCACGGTCTCCATATTTTGACATCTTAATCCTTAAAGGTAGCTGAATCTTGTCGAGTAATCGGTTTCTCTGTTAAAAAAATCCCCAAAAAAGGACCTTCCAGAGTTGCCAAGGTCTCCATATTTTCACATCTTAATCCTTAAAGGTTGCTGAATCTTGCCGTGAATTATCATGATAACCCCTCAAACGTGACACATTTTTCAAAATTATGACTATGACCTTGAAAAACAGATCAAAAAAGGACCTTCCAGAAAGGCCACGGTCCCCATATTTTCGCATCTTATCCTTAAAGGTAGCTGAACCTTGTCGAGTAATCGGTTTCTCTGTAAAAAAAAACCCAAAAAGAACCTTCCAGAGTTGCCAAGGTGTCCATATTTTCACATCATGTGACATATTTTTCAAAAATATAACATATGACCTTTAAAAACGGATCAAAAAAGGACCTTCCAGAGTTGCCAAGTTCACCATATTTTAACATCTTAATCCTTAAAGGTTGCTGAATCTTGTCGAGTAATCGGTTTCTCTGTTAAAAAAATCCCGTTCGTGAATTATCGTGAAAACCCCTCAAACGTGACACATTTTTTTAAAATGATGACATATGACCTTAAAAAACGGATCAAAAAAGGACCTTCTAGATGTGCCAAGGTCTCCATATTTTCAAATATTAATCCTTAAAGGTAGCTGAATCTTGTCGAGTAATCGGTTTCTCTGTAAAAAATCCCGTTCGTGAATTATTATGATAAACCCTCAAACGTGACACATTTTTCAAAATTATGACATATGATCTTGAAAAACAGATCAAAAAATGACCTTCCAGAGCTGGCAAGGTCTCCATATTTTCACATCTTAATCCTTAAAGGTTGCTGAGTCTTGTCGAGTAATCGGTTTCTCTGTAAAAAAAACCCAAAAAGAACCTTCCAGAGTTGCCAAGGTGTCCATATTTTCACATCATGTGACAAATTTTTCAAAAATATGACATATGACCTTTAAAAACGGATCAAAAAAGGACCTTCCAGAGTTGCCAAGTTCACCATATTTTAACATCTTAATCCTTAAAGGTTGCTGAATCTTGTCGAGTAATCGGTTTCTCTGTTAAAAAAATCCCGTTCGTGAAAACCCCTCAAACGTGACACATTTTTTTAAAATGATGACATATGACCTTAAAAAACGGATCAAAAAAGGACCTTCTAGATGTGCCAAGGTCTCCATATTTTTAAATCTTAATCCTTAAAGGTAGCTGAATCTTGTCGAGTAATCGGTTTCTCTGTAAGAAATCCCGTTCGTGAATTATTATGATAAACCCTCAAACGTGACACATTTTTCAAAATTATGACATATGATCTTGAAAAACAGATCAAAAAAAGAGTTGCCAAGGTTTCCATATTTTCACATCTTAATCCTTAAAGGTAACTGAATCTTGTCGAGTAATCGGTTTCTCTGTAAAAAAAAACCCAAAAAGGACCTTCCAGAGTTGCCAAGGTGTCCATATTTTCACATCTAAATCCATAAAGGTTGCTGAATCTTGTCGTAAATTATCATATCAAACGTGACACATTTTTCAAAATTATGACATATGTCCTTGAAAAACATATCAAAAAGGACCTTCCAGAATGGCCACGGTCTCCATATTTTCACATCTTAATCTTTAAAGGTTGCTGAATCTTGTCGAGTAATCGGTTTCTCTGTAAAAAAAATCGCGTTCGTGAGTTATCGTGATAACCCCTCAAACGTGACACATTTTTCAAAATTATGACATATGACCTTTGAAAAACGGATCAAAAAACGACCTTCCAGAGTTGCCAAGGTTTCCATATTTTCACATCTTAATCCTTAAAGGTAGCTGAATCTTGTCGAGTAATCGGTTTCTCTGTAAAAAAAAACCCAAAAAGAACCTTCCAGAGTTGCCAAGGTGTCCATATTTTCACATCATGTGACAAATTTTTCAAAAATATGACATATGACCTTTAAAAACGGATCAAAAAAGGACCTTCCAGAGTTGCCAAGTTCACCATATTTTAACATCTTAATCCTTAAAGGTTGCTGAATCTTGTCGAGTAATCGGTTTCTCTGTTAAAAAAATCCCGTTCGTGAATTATCGTGAAAACCCCTCAAACGTGACACATTTTTTTAAAATGATGACATATGACCTTAAAAAACGGATCAAAAAAGGACCTTCTAGATGTGCCAAGGTCTCCATATTTTCAAATCTTAATCCTTAAAGGTAGCTGAATCTTGTCGAGTAATCGGTTTCTCTGTAAAAAATCCCGTTCGTGAATTATTATGATAAACCCTCAAACGTGACGCATTTTTCAAAATTATGACATATGATCTTGAAAAACAGATCAAAAAAAGAGTTGCCAAGGTTTCCATATTTTCACATCTTAATCTTTAAAGGTAACTGAATCTTGTCGAGTAATCGGTTTCTCTGTAAAAAAAAACCCAAAAAGGACCTTCCAGAGTTGCCAAGGTGTCCATATTTTCACATCATGTGACAAATTTTTCAAAAATATGACATATGACCTTTAAAAATGGATCAAAAAAGGACCTTCCAGAGTTGCCAAGTTCTCCATATTTTAACATCTTAATCCTTAAAGGTAGCTGAATCTTGTCGAGTAATCGTTTTCTCTGTAAAAAATCCCGTTCATGAATTATCGTGAAAAAGGACCTTCCAGAGCTGGCAAGGTCTCCATATTTTCACATCTTAATCCTTAAAGGTTGCTGAATCTTGTCGAGTAATCGTTTTCTCTGTAAAAAATCCCGTTCATGAATTATCGTGAAAAAGGACCTTCCAGAGCTGGCAAGGTCTCCATATTTTCACATCTTAATCCTTAAAGGTTGCTGAATCTTGTCGTAAATTATCATGATAACCCCTCAAACGTGACACATTTTTCAAAATTATGACATATGTCCTTGAAAAACAGATCAAAAATTACCTTCCAGAATGGCCACGGCCTCCATATTTTCACATCTTAATCTTTAAAGGTTGCTGAATCTTGTCGAGTAATCGGTTTCTCTGTGAAAAAAATCGCGTTCGTGAGTTATCGTGAAAACTCCTCAAACGTGACACATTTTTCAAAATTATGACATATGACCTATGAAATATGAAAAACGGATCAAAAAAGACCTTCCAGAGTTGCCAAGGTTTCCATATTTTCACATCTTAATCCTTAAAGGTAACTGAATCTTGTCGAGTAATCGGTTTCTCTGTAAAAAAAAAACCCAAAAAGGACCTTCCAGAGTTGCCAAGGTGTCCATATTTTCACATCATGTGACAAATTTTTCAAAAATATAACATATGACCTTTAAAAATGGATCAAAAAAGGACCTTCCAGAGTTGCCAAGTTCTCCATATTTTAACATCTTAATCCTTAAAGGTAGCTGAATCTTGTCGAGTAATCGTTTTCTCTGTAAAAAATCCCGTTCATGAATTATCGTGAAAAAGGACCTTCCAGAGCTGGCAAGGTCTCCATATTTTCACATCTTAATCCTTAAAGGTTGCTGAATCTTGTCGTAAATTATCATGATAACCCCTCAAACGTGACACATTTTTCAAAATTATGACATATGTCCTTGAAAAACAGATCAAAAAGGACCTTCCAGAATGGCCACGGTCTCCATATTTTCACATCTTAATCTTTAAAGGTTGCTGAATCTTGTCGAGTAATCGGTTTCTCTGTAAAAAAAATCGCGTTCGTGAGTTATCGTGAAAACTCCTCAAACGTGACACATTTTTCAAAATTATGACATATGTCCTTGAAAAACAGATCAAAAATTACCTTCCAGAATGGCCACGGTCTCCATATTTTCACATCTTAATCTTTAAAGGTTGCTGAATCTTGTCGAGTAATCGGTTTCTCTGTGAAAAAAATCGCGTTCGTGAGTTATCGTGAAAACTCCTCAAACGTGACACATTTTTCAAAATTATGACATATGACCTATGAAATATGAAAAACGGATCAAAAAAGACCTTCCAGAGTTGCCAAGGTTTCCATATTTTCACATCTTAATCCTTAAAGGTAACTGAATCTTGTCGAGTAATCGGTTTCTCTGTAAAAAAAAAACCCAAAAAGGACCTTCCAGAGTTGCCAAGGTGTCCATATTTTCACATCATGTGACAAATTTTTCAAAAATATAACATATGACCTTTAAAAATGGATCAAAAAAGGACCTTCCAGAGTTGCCAAGTTCTCCATATTTTAACATCTTAATCCTTAAAGGTAGCTGAATCTTGTCGAGTAATCGTTTTCTCTGTAAAAAATCCCGTTCATGAATTATCGTGAAAACCACTCAAACGTGACACATTTTTTTAAAATTATGACATATGACTTAAAAAAACGGATCAAAAAAGCACCTTCTAGATGTGCCAAGGTCTCCATATTTTCAAATGTAAATCCTTAAAGGTTGCTGAATCTTGTCGAGTAAACGGTTTCTCTGTAAAAAATCCTGTTCGTGAATTATCGTGAAAACCCCTCAAACGTGACACATTTTTTAAAATTATGACATATGACCTTGAAAAACGGATCAAAAAAGGACCTTCCAGAGTTGCCAAGGTCTCCGTACTTTCACATCTTATCCCTTAAGGTTGCTGAGTCTTGTCGAGTAATCGGTTTCTCTGTAAAAAAAAGCCCTCCAACGTGACATATTTTCTCTGTAAAAAAATCCCGTTCGTGAATTATCGTGAATTATCGTGAAAAATTCTCAAGCGTGACACATTTTTCAAAATTATGACATATGACCTTGAAAAACGGATCAAAAAAAGGACCTTCCAGAGTTGCCAAGATTTCCATATTTACACATCTTAATCCTTAAAGGTAGCTGAATCTTGTCGAGTCATCGGTTTCTCTGTAAAAAACCTGATCGTGAATTATCGTGAAAACCCCTCAAACGTGACACATTTTTCAAAATTATGACATATGATTTTGAAAAACGGATCAAAAAAGGACCTTCCAGAGTTGCCAAGGTCTCCATATTTTTACATCTTAATCCTTAAAGGTTGATGAATCTTGTCGAGTAATCGGTTTCTCTGTAAAAAAATCCCGTTCGTAAATCAAAAAAGGACCTTCCAGAGCTGGCAAGGTCTCCATATTTTCACATCTTAATCCTTAAAGGTTGCTGAATCTTGTCGAGTAATCGGTTTCTCTGTAAAAATATCCCGTTCATGAATTATCGTGAAAACCACTCAAACGTGACACAGTTTTTAAAATTATGTCATATGACCTTAAAAACGGATCAAAAAAGGACCTTCTAGATGTGCCAAGGTCTCCATATTTTCAAATCTCAATCTTTAAAGGTTGCTGAATCTTGTCGAGTAATCGGTTTCTCTGTAAAAAGAATCCCCAAAAAAGGAACTTCCAGAGTTGCCAAGGTCTCCATATTTTCACATATTAATCCTTAAAGGTTGCTCAATCTTGTCGAGTAATCGGTTTCTCTGTAAAAAAAAAACTCCTCAAATGTGACAAATTTTTCAAAATTATGACATATGACCTTAAAAAACGGATCAAAAAAGGATCTTCTAGATGTGCCAAGGTCTCCATATTTTCAAATGTTAATCCTTAAAGGTTGCTGAAACTTGTCGAGTAATCGGTTTCTCTGTAAAAACCCATCCGTGAATTATCGTGAAAACCCCTCAAACGTGACACATTTTTCAAAATTATGACATATGATCTTGAAAAACGGATCAAAAAGGACCTTCTAGAGTTGCCAAGGTCTCTATATTTTCACATCTTAATCCTTAAAGGTTGCTGAATCTTGTCGAGTAATCAGTTTCTCTGTAAAAAAAATCCCGTTCGTGAATTATCGTGAAAACCCCTCAAACGTGACACATTTTTCAAAATTATGACATATGACCTTGAAAAACGGATCAAAAAAGGACCTTCCAGAGTTGCCGAGGTCTCCATATTTTCACATCTTAATCCTTAAAGGTAGCTGAATCTTGTCGAGTAATCGGTTTCTCTGTAAAAAAAAACCCAAAAAGGACCTTCCAGAGTTGCCAAGGTGTCCATATTTTCACATCATGTGACAAATTTTTCAAAAATATGACATATGACCTTTAAAAATGGATCAAAAAAGGACCTTCCAGAGTTGTCAAGTTCTCCATATTTTAACATCTTAATCCTTAAAGGTAGCTGAATCTTGTCGAGTAATCGTTTTCTCTGTAAAAAATCCCGTTTATGAATTATCGTGAAAACCACTCAAACGTGACTCATTTTTTTAAAACATATGACCTTAAAAAACGGATCAAAAAAGGACCTTCTAGATGTGCCAAGGTCTCCATATTTTCAAATGTTAATCCTTAAAGGTTGCTGAAACTTGTCGAGTAATCGGTTTCTCTGTAAAAACCCATCCGTGAATTATCGTGAAAACCCCTCAAACGTGACACATTTTTCAAAATTATGACATATGATCTTGAAAAACGGATCAAAAAGGACCTTCTAGAGTTGCCAAGGTCTCTATATTTTCACATCTTAATCCTTAAAGGTTGCTGAATCTTGTCGAGTAATCAGTTTCTCTGTAAAAAAAATCCCGTTCGTGAATTATCGTGAAAACCCCTCAAACGTGACACATTTTTCAAAATTATGACATATGACCTTGAAAAACGGATCAAAAAAGGACCTTCCAGAGTTGCCGAGGTCTCCATATTTTCACATCTTAATCCTTAAAGGTAGCTGAATCTTGTCGAGTAATCGGTTTCTCTGTAAAAAAAAACCCAAAAAGGACCTTCCAGAGTTGCCAAGGTGTCCACATTTTCACATCATGTGACAAATTTTTCAAAAATATGACATATGACCTTTAAAAATGGATCAAAAAAGGACCTTCCAGAGTTGTCAAGTTCTCCATATTTTAACATCTTAATCCTTAAAGGTAGCTGAATCTTGTCGAGTAATCGTTTTCTCTGTAAAAAATCCCGTTTATGAATTATCGTGAAAACCACTCAAACGTGACTCATTTTTTTAAAACATATGACCTTAAAAAACGGATCAAAAAAGGACCTTCTAGATGTGCCAAGGTCTCCATATTTACAAATGTTAATCCTTAAAGGTTGCTGAATCTTGTCGAGTAATCGGTATCTCTGTAAAAAATCCTGTTCGTGAATTATCGTGAAAACCCCTCAAACGTGACTCATTTTTCAAAATTATGACATATGACCTTGAAAAACGGATCAAAAAAAGGACCTTCCAGAGTTGCCAAGGTCTCCGTACTTTCACATCCTATCCTTAAAGGTAGCTGAGTCTTGTCGAGTAATCGGTTTCTCTGTAAAAAAAAAAACCCCTCCAACGTGACATATTTTCTCTGTATAAAAATCGCGTTCGTGAATTATCGTGAAAAATCCTCAAGCGTGACACATTTTTCAAAATTATGACATATGACCTTGAAAAACAGATCAAAAAAGGACCTTCCAGAGCTGGCAAGGTCTCCATATTTTCACATCTTAATCCTTAAAGGTTGCTGAATCTTGTCGAGTAATCGGTTTCTCTGTAAAAAAAATCCCGTTCGTGAATTATCGTGAAAACCCCTCAAACGTGACACATTTTTCAAAATTATGACATATGACCTTGAAAAACGGATCAAAAAAAGGACCTTCCAGAGTCGCCAAGATTTCCATATTTACACATCTTAATCCTTAAAGGTAGCTGAATCTTGTCCAGTAATCGGTTTCTCTGTAAAAAAAATCCCCAAAAAAGGATCTTCCAGAGTTGCCAAGGTCTCCATATTTTCACTTATTAATCCTTAAAGGTTGCTGAATCTTGTCGAGTAATCGGTTTCTCTGTAAAAAAAAAACCCTCAAATGTGACAAATTTTTCAAAATTATGACATATACCCTTAAAAAACGGATCAAAAAGAGGACCTTCTAGATGTGCCAAGGTCTCCATATTTTCAAATCTTAATCCTTAAAGGTTGCTGAAACTTGTCGAGTAATCAGTTTTTCTGTAAAAATCCTGATCTTGAATTATCGTGAAAACCAAAAAGGACCTTCCAGAGTTGCCAAGGTGTCCATATTTTCACATCATGTGACAAATTTTTCAAAAATATAACATATGACCTTTAAAAATGGATCAAAAAAGGACCTTCCAGAGTTGCCAAGTTCTCCATATTTTAACATCTTAATCCTTAAAGGTAGCTGAATCTTGTCGAGTAATCGTTTTCTCTGTAAAAAATCCCGTTCATGAATTATCGTGAAAACCACTCAAACGTGACACATTTTTTTAAAATTATGACATATGACTTAAAAAAACGGATCAAAAAAGCACCTTCTAGATGTGCCAAGGTCTCCATATTTTCAAATGTAAATCCTTAAAGGTTGCTGAATCTTGTCGAGTAAACGGTTTCTCTGTAAAAAATCCTGTTCGTGAATTATCGTGAAAACCCCTCAAACGTGACACATTTTTCAAAATTATGACATATGACCTTGAAAAACGGATCAAAAAAGGACCTTCCAGAGTTGCCAAGGTCAACGTACTTTCACATCTTATCCTTAAAGGTTGCTGAGTCTTGTCGAGTAATCGGTTTCTCTGTAAAAAAAAATCCCTCCAACGTGACATATTTTCTCTGTAAAAAAATCCCGTTCGTGAATTATCGTGAATTATCGTGAAAAATTCTCAAGCGTGACACATTTTTCAAAATTATGACATATGACCTTGAAAAACACATCAAAAAAGGACCTTCCAGAGCTGGCAAGGTCTCCATATTTTCACATCTTAATCCTTAAAGGTTGCTGAATCTTGTCGAGTAATCGGTTTCTCTGTAAAAAAAAAACCCGTTCGTGAATTATAGTGAAAACCCCTCAAACGGGACACATTTTTCAAAATTATGACATATGACCTTGAAAAACGGATCAAAAAAAGGACCTTCCAGAGTTGCCAAGATTTCCATATTTACACATCTTAATCCTTAAAGGTAGCTGAATCTTGTCGAGTAATCGGTTTCTCTGTAAAAAAAAATCCCCAAAAAAGGATCTTCCAGAGTTGCCAAGGTCTCCATATTTTCACATATTAATCCTTAAAGGTAGCTGAATATTGTCGAGTAATCGGTTTCTCTGTAAAAAAAAACCCTCAAATGTGACAAATTTTTCAAAATTATGACATATGACCTTAAAAACGGACCTTCTAGATGTGCCAAGGTCTCCATATTTTCAAATCTTAATCCTTAAAGGTTGCTGAAACTTGTCGAGTCATCGGTTTCTCTGTAAAAAACCTGATCGTGAATTATCGTGAAAACCCCTCAAACGTGACACATTTTTCAAAATTATGACATATGATTTTGAAAAACGGATCAAAAAAGGACCTTCCAGAGTTGCCAAGGTCTCCATATTTTTACATCTTAATCCTTAAAGGTTGATGAATCTTGTCGAGTAATCGGTTTCTCTGTAAAAAAAATCCCGTTCGTAAATCAAAAAAGGACCTTCCAGAGCTGGCAAGGTCTCCATATTTTCACATCTTAATCCTTAAAGGTTGCTGAATCTTGTCGAGTAATCGGTTTCTCTGTAAAAAAATGCCGTTCATGAATTATCGTGATAACCACTCAAACGTGACACAGTTTTTAAAATTATGTCATATGACCTTAAAAACGGATCAAAAAAGGACCTTCTAGATGTGCCAAGGTCTCCATATTTTCAAATCTCAATCTTTAAAGGTTGCTGAATCTTGTCGAGTAATCGGTTTCGCTGTAAAAAATCCTGTTCGTGAATTATCGTGAAAACCCCTCAAACGTGACACATTTTTCAAAATTATGACATATGACCTTGAAAATCGGATCAAAAAAGGACCTTCCAGAGTTGCAAAGGTCTCCGTATTTTTACAACTTTATCCTTAAAGGTTGCTGAATCTTGTCGAGTAATCGGTTTCTCTGTAAAAAAAATCCCCAAAAAAGGAACTTCCAGAGTTGCCAAGGTCTCCATATTTTCACATATTAATCCTTAAAGGTTGCTCAATCTTGTCGAATAATCGGTTTCTCTGTAAAAAAAAAAACCCCTCAAATGTGACAAATTTTTCAAAATTATGACATATGACCATAAAAAACGGATCAAAAAAGGATCTTCTAGATGTGCCAAGGTCTCCATATTTTCAAATCTTAATCCTTAAAGGTTGCTGAAACTTGTCGAGTCATCGGTTTCTCTGTAAAAAACCTGATCGTGAATTATCGTGAAAACCCCTCAAACGTGACATTTTTTTAATAATATGACATATGACCTTGAAAAACGGATCAAAAAGAACCTTCCAGAGTTGCCAACGTCTCCATATTTTCACATCTTAATCCTTAAAGGTAGCTGAATCTTGTCGAGTAATCGGTTTCTCTGTAAAAAAAATCCCCAAAAAAGGAACTTCCAGAGTTGCCAAGGTCTCCATATTTTCACATATTAATCCTTAAAGGTTTCTCAATCTTGTCGAGTAATCGGTTTCTCTGTAAAAAAAAAAACCCTCAAATGTGACAAATTTTTCAAAATTATGACATATGACCATAAAAAACGGATCAAAAAAGGATCTTCTAGATGTGCCAAGGTCTCCATATTTTTAAATGTTAATCCTTAAAGGTTGCTGAAATTTGTCGAGTAATCGGTTTCTCTGTAAAAACCCATTCGTGAATTATCGTGAAAACCCCTCAAACGTGACACATTTTTCAAAATTATGACATATGATCTTGAAAAACGGATCAAAAAGGACCTTCTAGAGTTGCCAAGGTCTCTATATTTTCACATCTTAATCCTTAAAGGTTGCTGAATCTTGTAGAGTAATCAGTTTCTCTGTAAAAAAAAAACCCAAAAAGGACCTTACAGAGTTGCCAAGGTGTCCATATTTTCAGATCATGTGACAAATTTTTCAAAAATATGACATATGACCTTTAAAAATGGATCAAAAAAGGACCTTCCAGAGTTGTCAAGTTCTCCATATTTTAACATCTTAATCCTTAAAGGTAGCTGAATCTTGTCGAGTAATCGTTTTCTCTGTAAAAAATCCCGTTCATGAATTATCGTGAAAACCACTCAAACGTGACTCATTTTTTTAAAACATATGACCTTAAAAAACGGATCAAAAAAGGACCTTCTAGATGTGCCAAGGTCTCCATATTTACAAATGTTAATCCTTAAAGGTTGCTGAATCTTGTCGAGTAATCGGTATCTCTGTAAAAAATCCTGTTCGTGAATTATCGTGAAAACCCCTCAAACGTGACACATTTTTCAAAATTATGACATATGACCTTGAAAAACGGATCAAAAAAAGGACCTTCCAGAGTTGCCAAGGTCTCCGTACTTTCACATCTTATCCTTAAAGGTAGCTGAGTCTTGTCGAGTAATCGGTTTCTCTGTAAAAAAAAAACCCCTCCAACGTGACATATTTTCTCTGTAAAAAAATCCCGTTCGTGAATTATCGTGAAAAATCCTCAAGCGTGACACATTTTTCAAAATTATGACATATGACCTTGAAAAACAGATCAAAAAAGGACCTTCCAGAGCTGGCAAGGTCTCCATATTTTCACATATTAATCCTTAAAGGTTGCTGAATCTTGTCGAGTAATCGGTTTCTCTGTAAAAAAAAAAAACCCTCAAATGTGACAAATTTTTCAAAATTATGACATATACCCTTAAAAAACGGATCAAAAAAAGGACCTTCTAGATGTGCCAAGGTCTCCATATTTTCAAATCTTAATCCTTAAAGGTTGCTGAAACTTGTCGAGTAATCAGTTTCTCTGTAAAAATCCTGATCTTGAATTATCGTGAAAACCAAAAAGGACCTTCCAGAGTTGCCAAGGTGTCCATATTTTCACATCATGTGACAAATTTTTCAAAAATATAACATATGACCTTTAAAAATGGATCAAAAAAGGACCTTCCAGAGTTGCCAAGTTCTCCATATTTTAACATCTTAATCCTTAAAGGTAGCTGAATCTTGTCGAGTAATCGTTTTCTCTGTAAAAAATCCCGTTCATGAATTATCGTGAAAACCACTCAAACGTGACACATTTTTTTAAAATTATGACATATGACTTAAAAAAACGGATCAAAAAAGCACCTTCTAGATGTGCCAAGGTCTCCATATTTTCAAATGTAAATCCTTAAAGGTTGCTGAATCTTGTCGAGTAAACGGTTTCTCTGTAAAAAATTCTGTTCGTGAATTATCGTGAAAACCCCTCAAACGTGACACATTTTTCAAAATTATGACATATGACCTTGAAAAACGGATCAAAAAAGGACCTTCCAGAGTTGCCAAGGTCTCCGTACTTTCACATCTTATCCTTAAAGGTTGCTGAGTCTTGTCGAGTAATCGGTTTCTCTGTAAAAAAAAACCCCTCCAACGTGACATATTTTCTCTGTAAAAAAATCCCGTTCGTGAATTATCGTGAACAATTCTCAAGCGTGACACATTTTTCAAAATTATGACATATGACCTTGAAAAACACATCAAAAAAGGACCTTCCAGAGCTGGCAAGGTCTCCATATTTTCACATCTTAATCCTTAAAGGTTGCTGAATCTTGTCGAGTAATCGGTTTCTCTGTAAAAAAAATCCCGTTCGTGAATTATCGTGAAAACCCCTCAAACGTGACACATTTTTCAAAATTATGACATATGACCTTGAAAAACGGATCAAAAAAAGGACCTTCCAGAGTTGCCAAGATTTCCATATTTACACATCTTAATCCTTAAAGGTAGCTGAATCTTGTCGAGTAATCGGTTTCTCTGTAAAAAAAAATCCCCAAAAAAGGATCTTCCAGAGTTGCCAAGGTCTCCATATTTTCACATATTAATCCTTAAAGGTAGCTGAATATTGTCGAGTAATCGGTTTCTCTGTAAAAAAAAACCCTCAAATGTGACAAATTTTTCAAAATTATGACATATGACCTTAAAAACGGACCTTCTAGATGTGCCAAGGTCTCCATATTTTCAAATCTTAATCCTTAAAGGTTGCTGAAACTTGTCGAGTCATCGGTTTCTCTGTAAAAAACCTGATCGTGAATTATCGTGAAAACCCCTCAAACGTGACACATTTTTCAAAATTATGACATATGATTTTGAAAAACGGATCAAAAAAAGGACCTTCCAGAGTTGCCAAGATTTCCATATTTTCACATATTAATCCTTAAAGGTTGCTGAATCTTGTCGAGTAATCGGTTTCTCTGTAAAAAAAAACCCTCAAATGTGACAAATTTTTCAAAATTATGACATATACCCTTAAAAAACGGATCAAAAAAAGGACCTTCTAGATGTGCCAAGGTCTCCATATTTTCAAATCTTAATCCTTAAAGGTTGCTGAAACTTGTCGAGTAATCAGTTTCTCTGTAAAAATCCTGATCTTGAATTATCGTGAAAACCAAAAAGGACCTTCCAGAGTTGCCAAGGTGTCCATATTTTCACATCATGTGACAAATTTTTCAAAAATATAACAGATGACCTTTAAAAATGGATCAAAAAAGGACCTTCCAGAGTTGCCAAGTTCTCCATATTTTAACATCTTAATCCTTAAAGGTAGCTGAATCTTGTCGTAAATTATCATGATAACCCCTCAAACGTGACACATTTTTCAAAATTATGACATATGTCCTTGAAAAACAGATCAAAAAGGACCTTCCAGAGCTGGCAAGGTCTCCATATTTTCACATCTTAATCCTTAAAGGTTGCTGAATCTTGTCGTAAATTATCATGATAACCCCTCAAACGTGACACATTTTTCAAAATTATGACATATGTCCTTGAAAAACAGATCAAAAAGGACCTTCCAGAATGGCCACAGTCTCCATATTTTCACATCTTAATCTTTAAAGGTTGCTGAATCTTGTCGAGTAATCGGTTTCTCTGTAAAAAAAATCGCGTTCGTGAGTTATCGTGAAAACTCCTCAAACGTGACACATTTTTCAAAATTATGACATATGTCCTTGAAAAACAGATCAAAAATTACCTTCCAGAATGGCCACGGTCTCCATATTTTCACATCTTAATCTTTAAAGGTTGCTGAATCTTGTCGAGTAATCGGTTTCTCTGTGAAAAAAATCGCGTTCGTGAGTTATCGTGAAAACTCCTCAAACGTGACACATTTTTCAAAATTATGACATATGACCTATGAAATATGAAAAACGGATCAAAAAAGACCTTCCAGAGTTGCCAAGGTTTCCATATTTTCACATCTTAATCCTTAAAGGTAACTGAATCTTGTCGAGTAATCGGTTTCTCTGTAAAAAAAAAACCCAAAAAGGACCTTCCAGAGTTGCCAAGGTGTCCATATTTTCACATCATGTGACAAATTTTTCAAAAATATAACATATGACCTTTAAAAATGGATCAAAAAAGGACCTTCCAGAGTTGCCAAGTTCTCCATATTTTAACATCTTAATCCTTAAAGGTAGCTGAATCTTGTCGAGTAATCGTTTTCTCTGTAAAAAATCCCGTTCATGAATTATCGTGAAAACCACTCAAACGTGACACATTTTTTTAAAATTATGACATATGACTTAAAAAAACGGATCAAAAAAGCACCTTCTAGATGTGCCAAGGTCTCCATATTTTCAAATGTAAATCCTTAAAGGTTGCTGAATCTTGTCGAGTAAACGGTTTCTCTGTAAAAAATCCTGTTCGTGAATTATCGTGAAAACCCCTCAAACGTGACACATTTTTCAAAATTATGACATATGACCTTGAAAAACGGATCAAAAAAGGACCTTCCAGAGTTGCCAAGGTCTCCGTACTTTCACATCTTATCCCTTAAGGTTGCTGAGTCTTGTCGAGTAATCGGTTTCTCTGTAAAAAAAAGCCCTCCAACGTGACATATTTTCTCTGTAAAAAAATCCCGTTCGTGAATTATCGTGAATTATCGTGAAAAATTCTCAAGCGTGACACATTTTTCAAAATTATGACATATGACCTTGAAAAACGGATCAAAAAAAGGACCTTCCAGAGTTGCCAAGATTTCCATATTTACACATCTTAATCCTTAAAGGTAGCTGAATCTTGTCGAGTCATCGGTTTCTCTGTAAAAAACCTGATCGTGAATTATCGTGAAAACCCCTCAAACGTGACACATTTTTCAAAATTATGACATATGATTTTGAAAAACGGATCAAAAAAGGACCTTCCAGAGTTGCCAAGGTCTCCATATTTTTACATCTTAATCCTTAAAGGTTGATGAATCTTGTCGAGTAATCGGTTTCTCTGTAAAAAAATCCCGTTCGTAAATCAAAAAAGGACCTTCCAGAGCTGGCAAGGTCTCCATATTTTCACATCTTAATCCTTAAAGGTTGCTGAATCTTGTCGAGTAATCGGTTTCTCTGTAAAAATATCCCGTTCATGAATTATCGTGAAAACCACTCAAACGTGACACAGTTTTTAAAATTATGTCATATGACCTTAAAAACGGATCAAAAAAGGACCTTCTAGATGTGCCAAGGTCTCCATATTTTCAAATCTCAATCTTTAAAGGTTGCTGAATCTTGTCGAGTAATCGGTTTCTCTGTAAAAAGAATCCCCAAAAAAGGAACTTCCAGAGTTGCCAAGGTCTCCATATTTTCACATATTAATCCTTAAAGGTTGCTCAATCTTGTCGAGTAATCGGTTTCTCTGTAAAAAAAAAACTCCTCAAATGTGACAAATTTTTCAAAATTATGACATATGACCTTAAAAAACGGATCAAAAAAGGATCTTCTAGATGTGCCAAGGTCTCCATATTTTCAAATGTTAATCCTTAAAGGTTGCTGAAACTTGTCGAGTAATCGGTTTCTCTGTAAAAACCCATCCGTGAATTATCGTGAAAACCCCTCAAACGTGACACATTTTTCAAAATTATGACATATGATCTTGAAAAACGGATCAAAAAGGACCTTCTAGAGTTGCCAAGGTCTCTATATTTTCACATCTTAATCCTTAAAGGTTGCTGAATCTTGTCGAGTAATCAGTTTCTCTGTAAAAAAAATCCCGTTCGTGAATTATCGTGAAAACCCCTCAAACGTGACACATTTTTCAAAATTATGACATATGACCTTGAAAAACGGATCAAAAAAGGACCTTCCAGAGTTGCCGAGGTCTCCATATTTTCACATCTTAATCCTTAAAGGTAGCTGAATCTTGTCGAGTAATCGGTTTCTCTGTAAAAAAAAACCCAAAAAGGACCTTCCAGAGTTGCCAAGGTGTCCATATTTTCACATCATGTGACAAATTTTTCAAAAATATGACATATGACCTTTAAAAATGGATCAAAAAAGGACCTTCCAGAGTTGTCAAGTTCTCCATATTTTAACATCTTAATCCTTAAAGGTAGCTGAATCTTGTCGAGTAATCGTTTTCTCTGTAAAAAATCCCGTTTATGAATTATCGTGAAAACCACTCAAACGTGACTCATTTTTTTAAAACATATGACCTTAAAAAACGGATCAAAAAAGGACCTTCTAGATGTGCCAAGGTCTCCATATTTTCAAATGTTAATCCTTAAAGGTTGCTGAAACTTGTCGAGTAATCGGTTTCTCTGTAAAAACCCATCCGTGAATTATCGTGAAAACCCCTCAAACGTGACACATTTTTCAAAATTATGACATATGATCTTGAAAAACGGATCAAAAAGGACCTTCTAGAGTTGCCAAGGTCTCTATATTTTCACATCTTAATCCTTAAAGGTTGCTGAATCTTGTCGAGTAATCAGTTTCTCTGTAAAAAAAATCCCGTTCGTGAATTATCGTGAAAACCCCTCAAACGTGACACATTTTTCAAAATTATGACATATGACCTTGAAAAACGGATCAAAAAAGGACCTTCCAGAGTTGCCGAGGTCTCCATATTTTCACATCTTAATCCTTAAAGGTAGCTGAATCTTGTCGAGTAATCGGTTTCTCTGTAAAAAAAAACCCAAAAAGGACCTTCCAGAGTTGCCAAGGTGTCCACATTTTCACATCATGTGACAAATTTTTCAAAAATATGACATATGACCTTTAAAAATGGATCAAAAAAGGACCTTCCAGAGTTGTCAAGTTCTCCATATTTTAACATCTTAATCCTTAAAGGTAGCTGAATCTTGTCGAGTAATCGTTTTCTCTGTAAAAAATCCCGTTTATGAATTATCGTGAAAACCACTCAAACGTGACTCATTTTTTTAAAACATATGACCTTAAAAAACGGATCAAAAAAGGACCTTCTAGATGTGCCAAGGTCTCCATATTTACAAATGTTAATCCTTAAAGGTTGCTGAATCTTGTCGAGTAATCGGTATCTCTGTAAAAAATCCTGTTCGTGAATTATCGTGAAAACCCCTCAAACGTGACTCATTTTTCAAAATTATGACATATGACCTTGAAAAACGGATCAAAAAAAGGACCTTCCAGAGTTGCCAAGGTCTCCGTACTTTCACATCCTATCCTTAAAGGTAGCTGAGTCTTGTCGAGTAATCGGTTTCTCTGTAAAAAAAAAAACCCCTCCAACGTGACATATTTTCTCTGTATAAAAATCCCGTTCGTGAATTATCGTGAAAAATCCTCAAGCGTGACACATTTTTCAAAATTATGACATATGACCTTGAAAAACAGATCAAAAAAGGACCTTCCAGAGCTGGCAAGGTCTCCATATTTTCACATCTTAATCCTTAAAGGTTGCTGAATCTTGTCGAGTAATCGGTTTCTCTGTAAAAAAAATCCCGTTCGTGAATTATCGTGAAAACCCCTCAAACGTGACACATTTTTCAAAATTATGACATATGACCTTGAAAAACGGATCAAAAAAAGGACCTTCCAGAGTCGCCAAGATTTCCATATTTACACATCTTAATCCTTAAAGGTAGCTGAATCTTGTCCAGTAATCGGTTTCTCTGTAAAAAAAATCCCCAAAAAAGGATCTTCCAGAGTTGCCAAGGTCTCCATATTTTCACTTATTAATCCTTAAAGGTTGCTGAATCTTGTCGAGTAATCGGTTTCTCTGTAAAAAAAAAACCCTCAAATGTGACAAATTTTTCAAAATTATGACATATACCCTTAAAAAACGGATCAAAAAGAGGACCTTCTAGATGTGCCAAGGTCTCCATATTTTCAAATCTTAATCCTTAAAGGTTGCTGAAACTTGTCGAGTAATCAGTTTTTCTGTAAAAATCCTGATCTTGAATTATCGTGAAAACCAAAAAGGACCTTCCAGAGTTGCCAAGGTGTCCATATTTTCACATCATGTGACAAATTTTTCAAAAATATAACATATGACCTTTAAAAATGGATCAAAAAAGGACCTTCCAGAGTTGCCAAGTTCTCCATATTTTAACATCTTAATCCTTAAAGGTAGCTGAATCTTGTCGAGTAATCGTTTTCTCTGTAAAAAATCCCGTTCATGAATTATCGTGAAAACCACTCAAACGTGACACATTTTTTTAAAATTATGACATATGACTTAAAAAAACGGATCAAAAAAGCACCTTCTAGATGTGCCAAGGTCTCCATATTTTCAAATGTAAATCCTTAAAGGTTGCTGAATCTTGTCGAGTAAACGGTTTCTCTGTAAAAAATCCTGTTCGTGAATTATCGTGAAAACCCCTCAAACGTGACACATTTTTCAAAATTATGACATATGACCTTGAAAAACGGATCAAAAAAGGACCTTCCAGAGTTGCCAAGGTCAACGTACTTTCACATCTTATCCTTAAAGGTTGCTGAGTCTTGTCGAGTAATCGGTTTCTCTGTAAAAAAAAATCCCTCCAACGTGACATATTTTCTCTGTAAAAAAATCCCGTTCGTGAATTATCGTGAATTATCGTGAAAAATTCTCAAGCGTGACACATTTTTCAAAATTATGACATATGACCTTGAAAAACACATCAAAAAAGGACCTTCCAGAGCTGGCAAGGTCTCCATATTTTCACATCTTAATCCTTAAAGGTTGCTGAATCTTGTCGAGTAATCGGTTTCTCTGTAAAAAAAAACCCGTTCGTGAATTATAGTGAAAACCCCTCAAACGGGACACATTTTTCAAAATTATGACATATGACCTTGAAAAACGGATCAAAAAAAGGACCTTCCAGAGTTGCCAAGATTTCCATATTTACACATCTTAATCCTTAAAGGTAGCTGAATCTTGTCGAGTAATCGGTTTCTCTGTAAAAAAAAATCCCCAAAAAAGGATCTTCCAGAGTTGCCAAGGTCTCCATATTTTCACATATTAATCCTTAAAGGTAGCTGAATATTGTCGAGTAATCGGTTTCTCTGTAAAAAAAAACCCTCAAATGTGACAAATTTTTCAAAATTATGACATATGACCTTAAAAACGGACCTTCTAGATGTGCCAAGGTCTCCATATTTTCAAATCTTAATCCTTAAAGGTTGCTGAAACTTGTCGAGTCATCGGTTTCTCTGTAAAAAACCTGATCGTGAATTATCGTGAAAACCCCTCAAACGTGACACATTTTTCAAAATTATGACATATGATTTTGAAAAACGGATCAAAAAAGGACCTTCCAGAGTTGCCAAGGTCTCCATATTTTTACATCTTAATCCTTAAAGGTTGATGAATCTTGTCGAGTAATCGGTTTCTCTGTAAAAAAAATCCCGTTCGTAAATCAAAAAAGGACCTTCCAGAGCTGGCAAGGTCTCCATATTTTCACATCTTAATCCTTAAAGGTTGCTGAATCTTGTCGAGTAATCGGTTTCTCTGTAAAAAAATGCCGTTCATGAATTATCGTGATAACCACTCAAACGTGACACAGTTTTTAAAATTATGTCATATGACCTTAAAAACGGATCAAAAAAGGACCTTCTAGATGTGCCAAGGTCTCCATATTTTCAAATCTCAATCTTTAAAGGTTGCTGAATCTTGTCGAGTAATCGGTTTCGCTGTAAAAAATCCTGTTCGTGAATTATCGTGAAAACCCCTCAAACGTGACACATTTTTCAAAATTATGACATATGACCTTGAAAATCGGATCAAAAAAGGACCTTCCAGAGTTGCAAAGGTCTCCGTATTTTTACAACTTTATCCTTAAAGGTTGCTGAATCTTGTCGAGTAATCGGTTTCTCTGTAAAAAAAATCCCCAAAAAAGGAACTTCCAGAGTTGCCAAGGTCTCCATATTTTCACATATTAATCCTTAAAGGTTGCTCAATCTTGTCGAATAATCGGTTTCTCTGTAAAAAAAAAACCCCTCA
Source organism: Dryomyza anilis (assembly GCA_951804985.1). Lineage (NCBI taxonomy): Eukaryota > Metazoa > Arthropoda > Insecta > Diptera > Dryomyzidae > Dryomyza > Dryomyza anilis. The sequence goes on from OX638135.1 coordinate 1,582,084, forward strand.
AATGTGACAAATTTTTCAAAATTATGACATATGACCATAAAAAACGGATCAAAAAAGGATCTTCTAGATGTGCCAAGGTCTCCATATTTTCAAATCTTAATCCTTAAAGGTTGCTGAAACTTGTCGAGTCATCGGTTTCTCTGTAAAAAACCTGATCGTGAATTATCGTGAAAACCCCTCAAACGTGACATTTTTTTAATAATATGACATATGACCTTGAAAAACGGATCAAAAAGAACCTTCCAGAGTTGCCAACGTCTCCATATTTTCACATCTTAATCCTTAAAGGTAGCTGAATCTTGTCGAGTAATCGGTTTCTCTGTAAAAAAAATCCCCAAAAAAGGAACTTCCAGAGTTGCCAAGGTCTCCATATTTTCACATATTAATCCTTAAAGGTTGCTCAATCTTGTCGAGTAATCGGTTTCTCTGTAAAAAAAAAAACCCTCAAATGTGACAAATTTTTCAAAATTATGACATATGACCATAAAAAACGGATCAAAAAAGGATCTTCTAGATGTGCCAAGGTCTCCATATTTTTAAATGTTAATCCTTAAAGGTTGCTGAAATTTGTCGAGTAATCGGTTTCTCTGTAAAAACCCATTCGTGAATTATCGTGAAAACCCCTCAAACGTGACACATTTTTCAAAATTATGACATATGATCTTGAAAAACGGATCAAAAAGGACCTTCTAGAGTTGCCAAGGTCTCTATATTTTCACATCTTAATCCTTAAAGGTTGCTGAATCTTGTAGAGTAATCAATTTCTCTGTAAAAAAAAAACCCAAAAAGGACCTTACAGAGTTGCCAAGGTGTCCATATTTTCAGATCATGTGACAAATTTTTCAAAAATATGACATATGACCTTTAAAAATGGATCAAAAAAGGACCTTCCAGAGTTGTCAAGTTCTCCATATTTTAACATCTTAATCCTTAAAGGTAGCTGAATCTTGTCGAGTAATCGTTTTCTCTGTAAAAAATCCCGTTCATGAATTATCGTGAAAACCACTCAAACGTGACTCATTTTTTTAAAACATATGACCTTAAAAAACGGATCAAAAAAGGACCTTCTAGATGTGCCAAGGTCTCCATATTTACAAATGTTAATCCTTAAAGGTTGCTGAATCTTGTCGAGTAATCGGTATCTCTGTAAAAAATCCTGTTCGTGAATTATCGTGAAAACCCCTCAAACGTGACACATTTTTCAAAATTATGACATATGACCTTGAAAAACGGATCAAAAAAGGACCTTCCAGAGTTGCCAAGGTCTCCGTACTTTCACATCTTATCCTTAAAGGTAGCTGAGTCTTGTCGAGTAATCGGTTTCTCTGTAAAAAAAAAACCCCTCCAACGTGACATATTTTCTCTGTAAAAAAATCCCGTTCGTGAATTATCGTGAAAAATCCTCAAGCGTGACACATTTTTCAAAATTATGACATATGACCTTGAAAAACAGATCAAAAAAGGACCTTCCAGAGCTGGCAAGGTCTCCATATTTTCACATATTAATCCTTAAAGGTTGCTGAATCTTGTCGAGTAATCGGTTTCTCTGTAAAAAAAAAAAACCCTCAAATGTGACAAATTTTTCAAAATTATGACATATACCCTTAAAAAACGGATCAAAAAAAGGACCTTCTAGATGTGCCAAGGTCTCCATATTTTCAAATCTTAATCCTTAAAGGTTGCTGAAACTTGTCGAGTAATCAGTTTCTCTGTAAAAATCCTGATCTTGAATTATCGTGAAAACCAAAAAGGACCTTCCAGAGTTGCCAAGGTGTCCATATTTTCACATCATGTGACAAATTTTTCAAAAATATAACATATGACCTTTAAAAATGGATCAAAAAAGGACCTTCCAGAGTTGCCAAGTTCTCCATATTTTAACATCTTAATCCTTAAAGGTAGCTGAATCTTGTCGAGTAATCGTTTTCTCTGTAAAAAATCCCGTTCATGAATTATCGTGAAAACCACTCAAACGTGACACATTTTTTTAAAATTATGACATATGACTTAAAAAAACGGATCAAAAAAGCACCTTCTAGATGTGCCAAGGTCTCCATATTTTCAAATGTAAATCCTTAAAGGTTGCTGAATCTTGTCGAGTAAACGGTTTCTCTGTAAAAAATTCTGTTCGTGAATTATCGTGAAAACCCCTCAAACGTGACACATTTTTCAAAATTATGACATATGACCTTGAAAAACGGATCAAAAAAGGACCTTCCAGAGTTGCCAAGGTCTCCGTACTTTCACATCTTATCCTTAAAGGTTGCTGAGTCTTGTCGAGTAATCGGTTTCTCTGTAAAAAAAAACCCCTCCAACGTGACATATTTTCTCTGTAAAAAAATCCCGTTCGTGAATTATCGTGAACAATTCTCAAGCGTGACACATTTTTCAAAATTATGACATATGACCTTGAAAAACACATCAAAAAAGGACCTTCCAGAGCTGGCAAGGTCTCCATATTTTCACATCTTAATCCTTAAAGGTTGCTGAATCTTGTCGAGTAATCGGTTTCTCTGTAAAAAAAATCCCGTTCGTGAATTATCGTGAAAACCCCTCAAACGTGACACATTTTTCAAAATTATGACATATGACCTTGAAAAACGGATCAAAAAAAGGACCTTCCAGAGTTGCCAAGATTTCCATATTTACACATCTTAATCCTTAAAGGTAGCTGAATCTTGTCGAGTAATCGGTTTCTCTGTAAAAAAAAATCCCCAAAAAAGGATCTTCCAGAGTTGCCAAGGTCTCCATATTTTCACATATTAATCCTTAAAGGTAGCTGAATATTGTCGAGTAATCGGTTTCTCTGTAAAAAAAAACCCTCAAATGTGACAAATTTTTCAAAATTATGACATATGACCTTAAAAACGGACCTTCTAGATGTGCCAAGGTCTCCATATTTTCAAATCTTAATCCTTAAAGGTTGCTGAAACTTGTCGAGTCATCGGTTTCTCTGTAAAAAACCTGATCGTGAATTATCGTGAAAACCCCTCAAACGTGACACATTTTTCAAAATTATGACATATGATTTTGAAAAACGGATCAAAAAAAGGACCTTCCAGAGTTGCCAAGATTTCCATATTTTCACATATTAATCCTTAAAGGTTGCTGAATCTTGTCGAGTAATCGGTTTCTCTGTAAAAAAAAACCCTCAAATGTGACAAATTTTTCAAAATTATGACATATACCCTTAAAAAACGGATCAAAAAAAGGACCTTCTAGATGTGCCAAGGTCTCCATATTTTCAAATCTTAATCCTTAAAGGTTGCTGAAACTTGTCGAGTAATCAGTTTCTCTGTAAAAATCCTGATCTTGAATTATCGTGAAAACCAAAAAGGACCTTCCAGAGTTGCCAAGGTGTCCATATTTTCACATCATGTGACAAATTTTTCAAAAATATAACAGATGACCTTTAAAAATGGATCAAAAAAGGACCTTCCAGAGTTGCCAAGTTCTCCATATTTTAACATCTTAATCCTTAAAGGTAGCTGAATCTTGTCGAGTAATCGTTTTCTCTGTAAAAAATCCCGTTCATGAATTATCGTGAAAACCACTCAAACGTGACACATTTTTTTAAAATTATGACATATGACTTAAAAAAACGGATCAAAAAAGCACCTTCTAGATGTGCCAAGGTCTCCATATTTTCAAATGTAAATCCTTAAAGGTTGCTGAATCTTGTCGAGTAAACGGTTTCTCTGTAAAAAATCCTGTTCGTGAATTATCGTGAAAACCCCTCAAACGTGACACATTTTTCAAAATTATGACATATGACCTTGAAAAACGGATCAAAAAAGGACCTTCCAGAGTTGCCAAGGTCTCCGTACTTTCACATCTTATCCTTAAAGGTTGCTGAGTCTTGTCGAGTAATCGGTTTCTCTGTAAAAAAAAACCCCTCCAACGTGACATATTTTCTCTGTAAAAAAATCCCGTTCGTGAATTATCGTGAAAAATTCTCAAGCGTGACACATTTTTCTAAATTATGACATATGACCTTGAAAAACACATCAAAAAAGGACCTTCCAGAGCTGGCAAGGTCTCCATATTTTCACATCTTAATCCTTAAAGGTTGCTGAATCTTGTCGAGTAATCGGTTTCTCTGTAAAAAAAATCCCGTTCGTGAATTATCGTGAAAACCCCTCAAACGTGACACATTTTTCAAAATTATGACATATGACCTTTAAAAACGGATCAAAAAAAGGACCTTCCAGAGTTGCCAAGATTTCCATATTTACACATCTTAATCCTTAAAGGTAGCTGAATCTTGTCGAGTAATCGGTTTCTCTGTAAAAAAAAATCCCCAAAAAAGGATCTTCCAGAGTTGCCAAGGTCTCCATATTTTCACATATTAATCCTTAAAGGTTGCTGAATATTGTCGAGTAATCGGTTTCTCTGTAAAAAAAACCCTCAAATGTGACAAATTTTTCAAAATTATGACATATGACCTTAAAAACGGACCTTCTAGATGTGCCAAGGTCTCCATATTTTCAAATCTTAATCCTTAAAGGTTGCTGAAACTTGTCGAGTCATCGGTTTCTCTGTAAAAAACCTGATCGTGAATTATCGTGAAAACCCCTCAAACGTGACACATTTTTCAAAATTATGACATATGATTTTGAAAAACGGATCAAAAAAGGACCTTCCAGAGTTGCCAAGGTCTCCATATTTTTACATCTTAATCCTTAAAGGTTGATGAATCTTGTCGAGTAATCGGTTTCTCTGTAAAAAAATCCCGTTCGTAAATCAAAAAAGGACCTTCCAGAGCTGGCAAGGTCTCCATATTTTCACATCTTAATCCTTAAAGGTTGCTGAATCTTGTCGAGTAATCGGTTTCTCTGTAAAAAAAAATCCCGTTCATGAATTATCGTGAAAACCACTCAAACGTGACACAGTTTTTAAAATTATGTCATATGACCTTAAAAACGGATCAAAAAAGGACCTTCTAGATGTGCCAAGGTCTCCATATTTTCAAATCTCAATCTTTAAAGGTTGCTGAATCTTGTCGAGTAATCGGTTTCTCTGTAAAAAATCCTGTTCGTGAATTATCGTGAAAACCCCTCAAACGTGACACATTTTTCAAAATTATGACATATGACCTTGAAAAACGGATCAAAAAAGGACCTTCCAGAGTTGCAAAGGTCTCCGTATTTTTACAACTTTATCCTTAAAGGTTGCTGAATCTTGTCGAGTAATCGGTTTCTCTGTAAAAAATCCCGTTCGTGAATTATCGTGAAAACCCCTCAAACGTGACATATTTTTCAATAATATGACATATGACCTTGAAAAACGGATCAAAAAGAACCTTCCAGAGTTGCCAAGGTCTCCATATTTTCACATCTTAATCCTTAAAGGTAGCTGAATCTTGTCGAGTAATCGGTTTCTCTGTAAAAAAAATCCCCAAAAAAGGAACTTCCAGAGTTGCCAAGGTCTCCATATTTTCACATATTAATCCTTAAAGGTTGCTCAATCTTGTCGAGTAATCGGTTTCTCTGTAAAAAAAAAACCCTCAAATGTGACAAATTTTTCAAAATTATGACATATGACCTTAAAAAACGGATCAAAAAAGGATCTTCTAGATGTGCCAAAGTCTCCATATTTTCAAATGTTAATCCTTAAAGGTTGCTGAAACTTGTCGAGTAATCGGTTTCTCTGTAAAAACCCATTCGTGAATTATCGTGAAAACCCCTCAAACGTGACACATTTTTCAAAATTATGACATATGATTTTGAAAAACGGATCAAAAAGGACCTTTTAGAGTTGCCAAGGTCTCTATATTTTCACATCTTAATCCTTAAAGGTTGCTGAATCTTGTCGAGTAATCAGTTTCTCTGTAAAAAAATCCCGTTCGTGAATTATCGTGAAAACCCCTCAAACGTGACACATTTTTCAAAATTATGACATATGACCTTGAAAAACGGATCAAAAAAGGACCTCCAGAGTTGCCGAGGTCTCCATTTTTTCACATCTTAATCCTTAAAGGTAGCTGAATCTTGTCGAGTAATCGGTTTCTCTGTAAAAAAAAACCCAAAAAGGACCTTCCAGAGTTGCCAAGGTGTCCATATTTTCACATCATGTGACAAATTTTTCAAAAATATGACATATGACCTTTAAAAATGGATCAAAAAAGGACCTTCCAGAGTTGTCAAGTTCTCCATATTTTAACATCTTAATCCTTAAAGGTAGCTGAATCTTGTCGAGTAATCGCTTTCTCTGTAAAAAATCCCGTTCATGAATTATCGTGAAAACCACTCAAACGTGACTCATTTTTTTAAAACATATGACCTTAAAAAACGGATCAAAAAAGGACCTTCTAGATGTGCCAAGGTCTCCATATTTACAAATGTTAATCCTTAAAGGTTGCTGAATCTTGTCGAGTAATCGGTATTTCTGTAAAAAATCCTGTTCGTGAATTATCGTGAAAACCCCTCAAACGTGACACATTTTTCAAAATTATGACATATGACCTTGAAAAACGGATCAAAAAAAGGACCTTCCAGAGTTGCCAAGGTCTCCGTACTTTCACATCTTATCCTTAAAGGTAGCTGAGTCTTGTCGAGTAATCGGTTTCTCTGTAAAAAAAAAAATCCTCCAACGTGACATATTTTCTCTGTAAAAAAATCCCGTTCGTGAATTATCGTGAAAAATCCTCAAGCGTGACACATTTTTCAAAATTATGACATATGACCTTGAAAAACAGATCAAAAAAGGACCTTCCAGAGCTGGCAAGGTCTCCATATTTTCACATCTTAATCCTTAAAGGTTGTTGAATCTTGTCGAGTAATCGGTTTCTCTGTAAAAAAAATCCCGTTCGTGAATTATCGTGAAAACCCCTCAAACGTGACACATTTTTCAAAATTATGACATATGACCTTGAAAAACGGATCAAAAAAAGGACCTTCCAGAGTTGCCAAGATTTCCATATTTACACATCTTAATCCTTAAAGGTAGCTGAATCTTGTCCAGTAATCGGTATCTCTGTAAAAAAAATCCCCAAAAAAGGATCTTCCAGAGTTGCCAAGGTCTCCATATTTTCACATATTAATCCTTAAAGGTTGCTGAATCTTGTCGAGTAATCGGTTTCTCTGTAAAAAATCCTGTTCGTGAATTATCGTGAAAACCCCTCAAACGTGACACATTTTTCAAAATTATGACATATGACCTTGAAAAACGGATCAAAAAAGGACCTTCCAGAGTTGCCAAGGTCTCCGTACTTTCACATCTTATCCCTTAAGGTTGCTGAGTCTTGTCGAGTAATCGGTTTCTCTGTAAAAAAAAGCCCTCCAACGTGACATATTTTCTCTGTAAAAAAATCCCGTTCGTGAATTATCGTGAATTATCGTGAAAAATTCTCAAGCGTGACACATTTTTCAAAATTATGACATATGACCTTGAAAAACGGATCAAAAAAAGGACCTTCCAGAGTTGCCAAGATTTCCATATTTACACATCTTAATCCTTAAAGGTAGCTGAATCTTGTCGAGTCATCGGTTTCTCTGTAAAAAACCTGATCGTGAATTATCGTGAAAACCCCTCAAACGTGACACATTTTTCAAAATTATGACATATGATTTTGAAAAACGGATCAAAAAAGGACCTTCCAGAGTTGCCAAGGTCTCCATATTTTTACATCTTAATCCTTAAAGGTTGATGAATCTTGTCGAGTAATCGGTTTCTCTGTAAAAAAATCCCGTTCGTAAATCAAAAAAGGACCTTCCAGAGCTGGCAAGGTCTCCATATTTTCACATCTTAATCCTTAAAGGTTGCTGAATCTTGTCGAGTAATCGGTTTCTCTGTAAAAATATCCCGTTCATGAATTATCGTGAAAACCACTCAAACGTGACACAGTTTTTAAAATTATGTCATATGACCTTAAAAACGGATCAAAAAAGGACCTTCTAGATGTGCCAAGGTCTCCATATTTTCAAATCTCAATCTTTAAAGGTTGCTGAATCTTGTCGAGTAATCGGTTTCTCTGTAAAAAGAATCCCCAAAAAAGGAACTTCCAGAGTTGCCAAGGTCTCCATATTTTCACATATTAATCCTTAAAGGTTGCTCAATCTTGTCGAGTAATCGGTTTCTCTGTAAAAAAAAAACTCCTCAAATGTGACAAATTTTTCAAAATTATGACATATGACCTTAAAAAACGGATCAAAAAAGGATCTTCTAGATGTGCCAAGGTCTCCATATTTTCAAATGTTAATCCTTAAAGGTTGCTGAAACTTGTCGAGTAATCGGTTTCTCTGTAAAAACCCATCCGTGAATTATCGTGAAAACCCCTCAAACGTGACACATTTTTCAAAATTATGACATATGATCTTGAAAAACGGATCAAAAAGGACCTTCTAGAGTTGCCAAGGTCTCTATATTTTCACATCTTAATCCTTAAAGGTTGCTGAATCTTGTCGAGTAATCAGTTTCTCTGTAAAAAAAATCCCGTTCGTGAATTATCGTGAAAACCCCTCAAACGTGACACATTTTTCAAAATTATGACATATGACCTTGAAAAACGGATCAAAAAAGGACCTTCCAGAGTTGCCGAGGTCTCCATATTTTCACATCTTAATCCTTAAAGGTAGCTGAATCTTGTCGAGTAATCGGTTTCTCTGTAAAAAAAAACCCAAAAAGGACCTTCCAGAGTTGCCAAGGTGTCCATATTTTCACATCATGTGACAAATTTTTCAAAAATATGACATATGACCTTTAAAAATGGATCAAAAAAGGACCTTCCAGAGTTGTCAAGTTCTCCATATTTTAACATCTTAATCCTTAAAGGTAGCTGAATCTTGTCGAGTAATCGTTTTCTCTGTAAAAAATCCCGTTTATGAATTATCGTGAAAACCACTCAAACGTGACTCATTTTTTTAAAACATATGACCTTAAAAAACGGATCAAAAAAGGACCTTCTAGATGTGCCAAGGTCTCCATATTTTCAAATGTTAATCCTTAAAGGTTGCTGAAACTTGTCGAGTAATCGGTTTCTCTGTAAAAACCCATCCGTGAATTATCGTGAAAACCCCTCAAACGTGACACATTTTTCAAAATTATGACATATGATCTTGAAAAACGGATCAAAAAGGACCTTCTAGAGTTGCCAAGGTCTCTATATTTTCACATCTTAATCCTTAAAGGTTGCTGAATCTTGTCGAGTAATCAGTTTCTCTGTAAAAAAAATCCCGTTCGTGAATTATCGTGAAAACCCCTCAAACGTGACACATTTTTCAAAATTATGACATATGACCTTGAAAAACGGATCAAAAAAGGACCTTCCAGAGTTGCCGAGGTCTCCATATTTTCACATCTTAATCCTTAAAGGTAGCTGAATCTTGTCGAGTAATCGGTTTCTCTGTAAAAAAAAACCCAAAAAGGACCTTCCAGAGTTGCCAAGGTGTCCACATTTTCACATCATGTGACAAATTTTTCAAAAATATGACATATGACCTTTAAAAATGGATCAAAAAAGGACCTTCCAGAGTTGTCAAGTTCTCCATATTTTAACATCTTAATCCTTAAAGGTAGCTGAATCTTGTCGAGTAATCGTTTTCTCTGTAAAAAATCCCGTTTATGAATTATCGTGAAAACCACTCAAACGTGACTCATTTTTTTAAAACATATGACCTTAAAAAACGGATCAAAAAAGGACCTTCTAGATGTGCCAAGGTCTCCATATTTACAAATGTTAATCCTTAAAGGTTGCTGAATCTTGTCGAGTAATCGGTATCTCTGTAAAAAATCCTGTTCGTGAATTATCGTGAAAACCCCTCAAACGTGACTCATTTTTCAAAATTATGACATATGACCTTGAAAAACGGATCAAAAAAAGGACCTTCCAGAGTTGCCAAGGTCTCCGTACTTTCACATCCTATCCTTAAAGGTAGCTGAGTCTTGTCGAGTAATCGGTTTCTCTGTAAAAAAAAAAACCCCTCCAACGTGACATATTTTCTCTGTATAAAAATCCCGTTCGTGAATTATCGTGAAAAATCCTCAAGCGTGACACATTTTTCAAAATTATGACATATGACCTTGAAAAACAGATCAAAAAAGGACCTTCCAGAGCTGGCAAGGTCTCCATATTTTCACATCTTAATCCTTAAAGGTTGCTGAATCTTGTCGAGTAATCGGTTTCTCTGTAAAAAAAATCCCGTTCGTGAATTATCGTGAAAACCCCTCAAACGTGACACATTTTTCAAAATTATGACATATGACCTTGAAAAACGGATCAAAAAAAGGACCTTCCAGAGTCGCCAAGATTTCCATATTTACACATCTTAATCCTTAAAGGTAGCTGAATCTTGTCCAGTAATCGGTTTCTCTGTAAAAAAAATCCCCAAAAAAGGATCTTCCAGAGTTGCCAAGGTCTCCATATTTTCACTTATTAATCCTTAAAGGTTGCTGAATCTTGTCGAGTAATCGGTTTCTCTGTAAAAAAAAAACCCTCAAATGTGACAAATTTTTCAAAATTATGACATATACCCTTAAAAAACGGATCAAAAAGAGGACCTTCTAGATGTGCCAAGGTCTCCATATTTTCAAATCTTAATCCTTAAAGGTTGCTGAAACTTGTCGAGTAATCAGTTTTTCTGTAAAAATCCTGATCTTGAATTATCGTGAAAACCAAAAAGGACCTTCCAGAGTTGCCAAGGTGTCCATATTTTCACATCATGTGACAAATTTTTCAAAAATATAACATATGACCTTTAAAAATGGATCAAAAAAGGACCTTCCAGAGTTGCCAAGTTCTCCATATTTTAACATCTTAATCCTTAAAGGTAGCTGAATCTTGTCGAGTAATCGTTTTCTCTGTAAAAAATCCCGTTCATGAATTATCGTGAAAACCACTCAAACGTGACACATTTTTTTAAAATTATGACATATGACTTAAAAAAACGGATCAAAAAAGCACCTTCTAGATGTGCCAAGGTCTCCATATTTTCAAATGTAAATCCTTAAAGGTTGCTGAATCTTGTCGAGTAAACGGTTTCTCTGTAAAAAATCCTGTTCGTGAATTATCGTGAAAACCCCTCAAACGTGACACATTTTTCAAAATTATGACATATGACCTTGAAAAACGGATCAAAAAAGGACCTTCCAGAGTTGCCAAGGTCAACGTACTTTCACATCTTATCCTTAAAGGTTGCTGAGTCTTGTCGAGTAATCGGTTTCTCTGTAAAAAAAAATCCCTCCAACGTGACATATTTTCTCTGTAAAAAAATCCCGTTCGTGAATTATCGTGAATTATCGTGAAAAATTCTCAAGCGTGACACATTTTTCAAAATTATGACATATGACCTTGAAAAACACATCAAAAAAGGACCTTCCAGAGCTGGCAAGGTCTCCATATTTTCACATCTTAATCCTTAAAGGTTGCTGAATCTTGTCGAGTAATCGGTTTCTCTGTAAAAAAAAACCCGTTCGTGAATTATAGTGAAAACCCCTCAAACGGGACACATTTTTCAAAATTATGACATATGACCTTGAAAAACGGATCAAAAAAAGGACCTTCCAGAGTTGCCAAGATTTCCATATTTACACATCTTAATCCTTAAAGGTAGCTGAATCTTGTCGAGTAATCGGTTTCTCTGTAAAAAAAAATCCCCAAAAAAGGATCTTCCAGAGTTGCCAAGGTCTCCATATTTTCACATATTAATCCTTAAAGGTAGCTGAATATTGTCGAGTAATCGGTTTCTCTGTAAAAAAAAACCCTCAAATGTGACAAATTTTTCAAAATTATGACATATGACCTTAAAAACGGACCTTCTAGATGTGCCAAGGTCTCCATATTTTCAAATCTTAATCCTTAAAGGTTGCTGAAACTTGTCGAGTCATCGGTTTCTCTGTAAAAAACCTGATCGTGAATTATCGTGAAAACCCCTCAAACGTGACACATTTTTCAAAATTATGACATATGATTTTGAAAAACGGATCAAAAAAGGACCTTCCAGAGTTGCCAAGGTCTCCATATTTTTACATCTTAATCCTTAAAGGTTGATGAATCTTGTCGAGTAATCGGTTTCTCTGTAAAAAAAATCCCGTTCGTAAATCAAAAAAGGACCTTCCAGAGCTGGCAAGGTCTCCATATTTTCAAATCTTAATCCTTAAAGGTTGCTGAAACTTGTCGAGTCATCGGTTTCTCTGTAAAAAACCTGATCGTGAATTATCGTGAAAACCCCTCAAACGTGACACATTTTTCAAAATTATGACATATGATTTTGAAAAACGGATCAAAAAAGGACCTTCCAGAGTTGCCAAGGTCTCCATATTTTTACATCTTAATCCTTAAAGGTTGATGAATCTTGTCGAGTAATCGGTTTCTCTGTAAAAAAAATCCCGTTCGTAAATCAAAAAAGGACCTTCCAGAGCTGGCAAGGTCTCCATATTTTCACATCTTAATCCTTAAAGGTTGCTGAATCTTGTCGAGTAATCGGTTTCTCTGTAAAAAAATGCCGTTCATGAATTATCGTGATAACCACTCAAACGTGACACAGTTTTTAAAATTATGTCATATGACCTTAAAAACGGATCAAAAAAGGACCTTCTAGATGTGCCAAGGTCTCCATATTTTCAAATCTCAATCTTTAAAGGTTGCTGAATCTTGTCGAGTAATCGGTTTCGCTGTAAAAAATCCTGTTCGTGAATTATCGTGAAAACCCCTCAAACGTGACACATTTTTCAAAATTATGACATATGACCTTGAAAATCGGATCAAAAAAGGACCTTCCAGAGTTGCAAAGGTCTCCGTATTTTTACAACTTTATCCTTAAAGGTTGCTGAATCTTGTCGAGTAATCGGTTTCTCTGTAAAAAAAATCCCCAAAAAAGGAACTTCCAGAGTTGCCAAGGTCTCCATATTTTCACATATTAATCCTTAAAGGTTGCTCAATCTTGTCGAATAATCGGTTTCTCTGTAAAAAAAAAAACCCCTCAAATGTGACAAATTTTTCAAAATTATGACATATGACCATAAAAAACGGATCAAAAAAGGATCTTCTAGATGTGCCAAGGTCTCCATATTTTCAAATCTTAATCCTTAAAGGTTGCTGAAACTTGTCGAGTCATCGGTTTCTCTGTAAAAAACCTGATCGTGAATTATCGTGAAAACCCCTCAAACGTGACATTTTTTTAATAATATGACATATGACCTTGAAAAACGGATCAAAAAGAACCTTCCAGAGTTGCCAACGTCTCCATATTTTCACATCTTAATCCTTAAAGGTAGCTGAATCTTGTCGAGTAATCGGTTTCTCTGTAAAAAAAATCCCCAAAAAAGGAACTTCCAGAGTTGCCAAGGTCTCCATATTTTCACATATTAATCCTTAAAGGTTGCTCAATCTTGTCGAGTAATCGGTTTCTCTGTAAAAAAAAAAACCCTCAAATGTGACAAATTTTTCAAAATTATGACATATGACCATAAAAAACGGATCAAAAAAGGATCTTCTAGATGTGCCAAGGTCTCCATATTTTTAAATGTTAATCCTTAAAGGTTGCTGAAATTTGTCGAGTAATCGGTTTCTCTGTAAAAACCCATTCGTGAATTATCGTGAAAACCCCTCAAACGTGACACATTTTTCAAAATTATGACATATGATCTTGAAAAACGGATCAAAAAGGACCTTCTAGAGTTGCCAAGGTCTCTATATTTTCACATCTTAATCCTTAAAGGTTGCTGAATCTTGTAGAGTAATCAGTTTCTCTGTAAAAAAAAAACCCAAAAAGGACCTTACAGAGTTGCCAAGGTGTCCATATTTTCAGATCATGTGACAAATTTTTCAAAAATATGACATATGACCTTTAAAAATGGATCAAAAAAGGACCTTCCAGAGTTGTCAAGTTCTCCATATTTTAACATCTTAATCCTTAAAGGTAGCTGAATCTTGTCGAGTAATCGTTTTCTCTGTAAAAAATCCCGTTCATGAATTATCGTGAAAACCACTCAAACGTGACTCATTTTTTTAAAACATATGACCTTAAAAAACGGATCAAAAAAGGACCTTCTAGATGTGCCAAGGTCTCCATATTTACAAATGTTAATCCTTAAAGGTTGCTGAATCTTGTCGAGTAATCGGTATCTCTGTAAAAAATCCTGTTCGTGAATTATCGTGAAAACCCCTCAAACGTGACACATTTTTCAAAATTATGACATATGACCTTGAAAAACGGATCAAAAAAGGACCTTCCAGAGTTGCCAAGGTCTCCGTACTTTCACATCTTATCCTTAAAGGTAGCTGAGTCTTGTCGAGTAATCGGTTTCTCTGTAAAAAAAAAACCCCTCCAACGTGACATATTTTCTCTGTAAAAAAATCCCGTTCGTGAATTATCGTGAAAAATCCTCAAGCGTGACACATTTTTCAAAATTATGACATATGACCTTGAAAAACAGATCAAAAAAGGACCTTCCAGAGCTGGCAAGGTCTCCATATTTTCACATATTAATCCTTAAAGGTTGCTGAATCTTGTCGAGTAATCGGTTTCTCTGTAAAAAAAAAAACCCTCAAATGTGACAAATTTTTCAAAATTATGACATATACCCTTAAAAAACGGATCAAAAAAAGGACCTTCTAGATGTGCCAAGGTCTCCATATTTTCAAATCTTAATCCTTAAAGGTTGCTGAAACTTGTCGAGTAATCAGTTTCTCTGTAAAAATCCTGATCTTGAATTATCGTGAAAACCAAAAAGGACCTTCCAGAGTTGCCAAGGTGTCCATATTTTCACATCATGTGACAAATTTTTCAAAAATATAACATATGACCTTTAAAAATGGATCAAAAAAGGACCTTCCAGAGTTGCCAAGTTCTCCATATTTTAACATCTTAATCCTTAAAGGTAGCTGAATCTTGTCGAGTAATCGTTTTCTCTGTAAAAAATCCCGTTCATGAATTATCGTGAAAACCACTCAAACGTGACACATTTTTTTAAAATTATGACATATGACTTAAAAAAACGGATCAAAAAAGCACCTTCTAGATGTGCCAAGGTCTCCATATTTTCAAATGTAAATCCTTAAAGGTTGCTGAATCTTGTCGAGTAAACGGTTTCTCTGTAAAAAATTCTGTTCGTGAATTATCGTGAAAACCCCTCAAACGTGACACATTTTTCAAAATTATGACATATGACCTTGAAAAACGGATCAAAAAAGGACCTTCCAGAGTTGCCAAGGTCTCCGTACTTTCACATCTTATCCTTAAAGGTTGCTGAGTCTTGTCGAGTAATCGGTTTCTCTGTAAAAAAAAACCCCTCCAACGTGACATATTTTCTCTGTAAAAAAATCCCGTTCGTGAATTATCGTGAACAATTCTCAAGCGTGACACATTTTTCAAAATTATGACATATGACCTTGAAAAACACATCAAAAAAGGACCTTCCAGAGCTGGCAAGGTCTCCATATGTTCACATCTTAATCCTTAAAGGTTGCTGAATCTTGTCGAGTAATCGGTTTCTCTGTAAAAAAAATCCCGTTCGTGAATTATCGTGAAAACCCCTCAAACGTGACACATTTTTCAAAATTATGACATATGACCTTGAAAAACGGATCAAAAAAAGGACCTTCCAGAGTTGCCAAGATTTCCATATTTACACATCTTAATCCTTAAAGGTAGCTGAATCTTGTCGAGTAATCGGTTTCTCTGTAAAAAAAAATCCCCAAAAAAGGATCTTCCAGAGTTGCCAAGGTCTCCATATTTTCACATATTAATCCTTAAAGGTAGCTGAATATTGTCGAGTAATCGGTTTCTCTGTAAAAAAAAACCCTCAAATGTGACAAATTTTTCAAAATTATGACATATGACCTTAAAAACGGACCTTCTAGATGTGCCAAGGTCTCCATATTTTCAAATCTTAATCCTTAAAGGTTGCTGAAACTTGTCGAGTCATCGGTTTCTCTGTAAAAAACCTGATCGTGAATTATCGTGAAAACCCCTCAAACGTGACACATTTTTCAAAATTATGACATATGATTTTGAAAAACGGATCAAAAAAAGGACCTTCCAGAGTTGCCAAGATTTCCATATTTTCACATATTAATCCTTAAAGGTTGCTGAATCTTGTCGAGTAATCGGTTTCTCTGTAAAAAAAAACCCTCAAATGTGACAAATTTTTCAAAATTATGACATATACCCTTAAAAAACGGATCAAAAAAAGGACCTTCTAGATGTGCCAAGGTCTCCATATTTTCAAATCTTAATCCTTAAAGGTTGCTGAAACTTGTCGAGTAATCAGTTTCTCTGTAAAAATCCTGATCTTGAATTATCGTGAAAACCAAAAAGGACCTTCCAGAGTTGCCAAGGTGTCCATATTTTCACATCATGTGACAAATTTTTCAAAAATATAACAGATGACCTTTAAAAATGGATCAAAAAAGGACCTTCCAGAGTTGCCAAGTTCTCCATATTTTAACATCTTAATCCTTAAAGGTAGCTGAATCTTGTCGAGTAATCGTTTTCTCTGTAAAAAATCCCGTTCATGAATTATCGTGAAAACCACTCAAACGTGACACATTTTTTTAAAATTATGACATATGACTTAAAAAAACGGATCAAAAAAGCACCTTCTAGATGTGCCAAGGTCTCCATATTTTCAAATGTAAATCCTTAAAGGTTGCTGAATCTTGTCGAGTAAACGGTTTCTCTGTAAAAAATCCTGTTCGTGAATTATCGTGAAAACCCCTCAAACGTGACACATTTTTCAAAATTATGACATATGACCTTGAAAAACGGATCAAAAAAGGACCTTCCAGAGTTGCCAAGGTCTCCGTACTTTCACATCTTATCCTTAAAGGTTGCTGAGTCTTGTCGAGTAATCGGTTTCTCTGTAAAAAAAAACCCCTCCAACGTGACATATTTTCTCTGTAAAAAAATCCCGTTCGTGAATTATCGTGAAAAATTCTCAAGCGTGACAAATTTTTCTAAATTATGACATATGACCTTGAAAAACACATCAAAAAAGGACCTTCCAGAGCTGGCAAGGTCTCCATATTTTCACATCTTAATCCTTAAAGGTTGCTGAATCTTGTCGAGTAATCGGTTTCTCTGTAAAAAAAATCCCGTTCGTGAATTATCGTGAAAACCCCTCAAACGTGACACATTTTTCAAAATTATGACATATGACCTTTAAAAACGGATCAAAAAAAGGACCTTCCAGAGTTGCCAAGATTTCCATATTTACACATCTTAATCCTTAAAGGTAGCTGAATCTTGTCGAGTAATCGGTTTCTCTGTAAAAAAAAATCCCCAAAAAAGGATCTTCCAGAGTTGCCAAGGTCTCCATATTTTCACATATTAATCCTTAAAGGTTGCTGAATATTGTCGAGTAATCGGTTTCTCTGTAAAAAAAACCCTCAAATGTGACAAATTTTTCAAAATTATGACATATGACCTTAAAAACGGACCTTCTAGATGTGCCAAGGTCTCCATATTTTCAAATCTTAATCCTTAAAGGTTGCTGAAACTTGTCGAGTCATCGGTTTCTCTGTAAAAAACCTGATCGTGAATTATCGTGAAAACCCCTCAAACGTGACACATTTTTCAAAATTATGACATATGATTTTGAAAAACGGATCAAAAAAGGACCTTCCAGAGTTGCCAAGGTCTCCATATTTTTACATCTTAATCCTTAAAGGTTGATGAATCTTGTCGAGTAATCGGTTTCTCTGTAAAAAAATCCCGTTCGTAAATCAAAAAAGGACCTTCCAGAGCTGGCAAGGTCTCCATATTTTCACATCTTAATCCTTAAAGGTTGCTGAATCTTGTCGAGTAATCGGTTTCTCTGTAAAAAAAAATCCCGTTCATGAATTATCGTGAAAACCACTCAAACGTGACACAGTTTTTAAAATTATGTCATATGACCTTAAAAACGGATCAAAAAAGGACCTTCTAGATGTGCCAAGGTCTCCATATTTTCAAATCTCAATCTTTAAAGGTTGCTGAATCTTGTCGAGTAATCGGTTTCTCTGTAAAAAATCCTGTTCGTGAATTATCGTGAAAACCCCTCAAACGTGACACATTTTTCAAAATTATGACATATGACCTTGAAAAACGGATCAAAAAAGGACCTTCCAGAGTTGCAAAGGTCTCCGTATTTTTACAACTTTATCCTTAAAGGTTGCTGAATCTTGTCGAGTAATCGGTTTCTCTGTAAAAAATCCCGTTCGTGAATTATCGTGAAAACCCCTCAAACGTGACATATTTTTCAATAATATGACATATGACCTTGAAAAACGGATCAAAAAGAACCTTCCAGAGTTGCCAAGGTCTCCATATTTTCACATCTTAATCCTTAAAGGTAGCTGAATCTTGTCGAGTAATCGGTTTCTCTGTAAAAAAAATCCCCAAAAAAGGAACTTCCAGAGTTGCCAAGGTCTCCATATTTTCACATATTAATCCTTAAAGGTTGCTCAATCTTGTCGAGTAATCGGTTTCTCTGTAAAAAAAAAACCCTCAAATGTGACAAATTTTTCAAAATTATGACATATGACCTTAAAAAACGGATCAAAAAAGGATCTTCTAGATGTGCCAAAGTCTCCATATTTTCAAATGTTAATCCTTAAAGGTTGCTGAAACTTGTCGAGTAATCGGTTTCTCTGTAAAAACCCATTCGTGAATTATCGTGAAAACCCCTCAAACGTGACACATTTTTCAAAATTATGACATATGATTTTGAAAAACGGATCAAAAAGGACCTTTTAGAGTTGCCAAGGTCTCTATATTTTCACATCTTAATCCTTAAAGGTTGCTGAATCTTGTCGAGTAATCAGTTTCTCTGTAAAAAAATCCCGTTCGTGAATTATCGTGAAAACCCCTCAAACGTGACACATTTTTCAAAATTATGACATATGACCTTGAAAAACGGATCAAAAAAGGACCTCCAGAGTTGCCGAGGTCTCCATTTTTTCACATCTTAATCCTTAAAGGTAGCTGAATCTTGTCGAGTAATCGGTTTCTCTGTAAAAAAAAACCCAAAAAGGACCTTCCAGAGTTGCCAAGGTGTCCATATTTTCACATCATGTGACAAATTTTTCAAAAATATGACATATGACCTTTAAAAATGGATCAAAAAAGGACCTTCCAGAGTTGTCAAGTTCTCCATATTTTAACATCTTAATCCTTAAAGGTAGCTGAATCTTGTCGAGTAATCGCTTTCTCTGTAAAAAATCCCGTTCATGAATTATCGTGAAAACCACTCAAACGTGACTCATTTTTTTAAAACATATGACCTTAAAAAACGGATCAAAAAAGGACCTTCTAGATGTGCCAAGGTCTCCATATTTACAAATGTTAATCCTTAAAGGTTGCTGAATCTTGTCGAGTAATCGGTATTTCTGTAAAAAATCCTGTTCGTGAATTATCGTGAAAACCCCTCAAACGTGACACATTTTTCAAAATTATGACATATGACCTTGAAAAACGGATCAAAAAAAGGACCTTCCAGAGTTGCCAAGGTCTCCGTACTTTCACATCTTATCCTTAAAGGTAGCTGAGACTTGTCGAGTAATCGGTTTCTCTGTAAAAAAAAAAATCCTCCAACGTGACATATTTTCTCTGTAAAAAAATCCCGTTCGTGAATTATCGTGAAAAATCCTCAAGCGTGACACATTTTTCAAAATTATGACATATGACCTTGAAAAACAGATCAAAAAAGGACCTTCCAGAGCTGGCAAGGTCTCCATATTTTCACATCTTAATCCTTAAAGGTTGCTGAATCTTGTCGAGTAATCGGTTTCTCTGTAAAAAAAATCCCGTTCGTGAATTATCGTGAAAACCCCTCAAACGTGACACATTTTTCAAAATTATGACATATGACCTTGAAAAACGGATCAAAAAAAGGACCTTCCAGAGTTGCCAAGATTTCCATATTTACACATCTTAATCCTTAAAGGTAGCTGAATCTTGTCCAGTAATCGGTATCTCTGTAAAAAAAATCCCCAAAAAAGGATCTTCCAGAGTTGCCAAGGTCTCCATATTTTCACATATTAATCCTTAAAGGTTGCTGAATCTTGTCGAGTAATCGGTTTCTCTGTAAAAAAAAAAACCCTCAAATGTGACAAATTTTTCAAAATTATGACATATGACCTTAAAAAACGGATCAAAAAAAGGACCTTCTAGATGTGCCAAGGTCTCCATATTTTCAAATCTTAATCCTTAAAGGTTGCTGAAACTTGTCGAGTAATCAGTTTCTCTGTAAAAATCCTGATCTTGAATTATCGTGAAAACCCCTCAAACGTGACACATTTTTCAAAATTATGACATATGATCTTGAAAAACGGATCAAAAAAGGACCTTCCAGAGTTGCCAAGGTCTCCATATTTTCACATCTTTATCCTTAAAGGTTGCTGAATCTTGTCGAGTAATCGGTTTCTCTGTAAAAAAATCCCGTTCGTGAATTATAGTAAAAACCCCTCAAACGTGACATATTTTTCAATAATATGACATATGACCTTGAAAAACGGATCAAAAAGGACCTTTCAGAGTTGCCAAGTCTCCATATTTTACATCTTAATCCTTAAAGGTAGCTGAATCTTGTCGAATAATCGGTTTCTCTATAAAAAAAAATCCCGTTCGTGAATTATCGTGAAATCCATTCAAACGTGACACATTTTTCAATAATATGACATATGACCTTGAAAAACGAATCAAAAAAGGACCTTCCAGAATGGCCAGGTCTCCATATTCTCACATCTTAATCCTTGAAGATTGCTGAATTTTGCCGAGTAATCGGTTTCTCTGTAAAAAATCCCGTTCGTGAATTATCGTGAAAACCCCTCAAACGTGACATATTTTTCAAAAGTTGCCAAGGTCGCCATATTTTCACATCTTAATCGTTAAAGGTTGCTAAATCTTGTCGAGTAATCGGTTTCTCTGTAAAAAAAATCCCGTTCGTGAATTAACGTGAAAACCCCTCAAACGTGACACATTTTTCAAAATTATGACATATGACCTTGAAAAACGGATCAAAAAAGGACCTTCCAGAGTTGCTAAGGTCTCCGTATTTTCACAACTTTATCCTTAAAGGTTGGTGAATCTTTTCGAGTAATCGGTTTCTCTGTAAAAAAAATCCCGTTCATGAATTATCGTGAAAACCACTCAAACGTGACACATTTTTTAAAATTATGACATATGACCTTAAATCACGGATCCAAAAAGTACCTTCTAGAGTTGCCAAGGTCTCTATATTTTCACATCTTAATCCTTAAAAGTTGCTGAATCTTGTCGAGTAATCGGTTTCTCTGTAAAAAATCCCGTTCGTGAATTATCGTGAAAAACCCTCAAACGTGACATATTTTTCAAAACTATGACATATCGTCACTGTCATGCCAAAGGGGCGAATGTGCATTTTTAAAAATGTTGGGAAATCAAATTTTAAAGTTTGAAGTGCTTTAAAAATTAGAAAAATTTATTTTTTTTTCAATTTTTTTTTGTTATTTTGGTTTATTCATGAATTATTATTACGTATATAAAATAGCTTTGGATTCGGACAATTTACTGAATTATAAATACGAATTTTGTAAGGCTATATCCTGACCAAAACGCAAATATTTTTGTTTTTTATGCTATAACTTTTTATATGCTCAAAATAAAATAGTGATGTAAAGGAATTAATTGTTTGTTTTTAATGCACCTATCTATTGGCATCATTATTTAAAAATATTTTGCCAAACATTAATTTGCCATTTGTTATTTGAAGGAACATTTTTTTTGGCAAATTTAAATAATGATGCCAATCGATAGGTGCTTTAAAAACAGACAACTAATACCTTTAAACTACTATTTCATCTTGCACGAATAAAAAGCTATAGCAAAAAAACGAAGAAATTGGAAAAATTGGAAATCTTGTCATGCCAAAAGGGTGAATCTTTCCTTTTTCGCGATAACTATTTATTGGTACGAGATAAAATAATAGTGTGAAGGTATTTATTGTTTGTTTTTAAAGCACCTATCGATCTGCATCATTACTTAAAAATATTTTCTTGTAAATAACAATAATTCGAAAAATTGAAAATCTTGTCATGCCAAAAGGGCCATATGACCTTTAAAAATGGATCAAAAAAGGACCTTCCAGAGTTGTCAAGTTCTCCATATTTTAACATCTTAATCCTTAAAGGTAGCTGAATCTTGTCGAGTAATCGCTTTCTCTGTAAAAAATCCCGTTCATGAATTATCGTGAAAACCACTCAAACGTGACTCATTTTTTTAAAACATATGACCTTAAAAAACGGATCAAAAAAGGACCTTCTAGATGTGCCAAGGTCTCCATATTTACAAATGTTAATCCTTAAAGGTTGCTGAATCTTGTCGAGTAATCGGTATTTCTGTAAAAAATCCTGTTCGTGAATTATCGTGAAAACCCCTCAAACGTGACACATTTTTCAAAATTATGACATATGACCTTGAAAAACGGATCAAAAAAAGGACCTTCCAGAGTTGCCAAGGTCTCCGTACTTTCACATCTTATCCTTAAAGGTAGCTGAGTCTTGTCGAGTAATCGGTTTCTCTGTAAAAAAAAAACCCTCCAACGTGACATATTTTCTCTGTAAAAAAATCCCGTTCGTGAATTATCGTGAAAAATCCTCAAGCGTGACACATTTTTCAAAATTATGACATATGACCTTGAAAAACAGATCAAAAAAGGACCTTCCAGAGCTGGCAAGGTCTCCATATTTTCACATCTTAATCCTTAAAGGTTGCTGAATCTTGTCGAGTAATCGGTTTCTCTGTAAAAAAAATCCCGTTCGTGAATTATCGTGAAAACCCCTCAAACGTGACACATTTTTCAAAATTATGACATATGACCTTGAAAAACGGATCAAAAAAAGGACCTTCCAGAGTTGCCAAGATTTCCATATTTACACATCTTAATCCTTAAAGGTAGCTGAATCTTGTCCAGTAATCGGTATCTCTGTAAAAAAAATCCCCAAAAAAGGATCTTCCAGAGTTGCCAAGGTCTCCATATTTTCACATATTAATCCTTAAAGGTTGCTGAATCTTGTCGAGTAATCGGTTTCTCTGTAAAAAAAAAACCCTCAAATGTGACAAATTTTTCAAAATTATGACATATGACCTTAAAAAACGGATCAAAAAAAGGACCTTCTAGATGTGCCAAGGTCTCCATATTTTCAAATCTTAATCCTTAAAGGTTGCTGAAACTTGTCGAGTAATCAGTTTCTCTGTAAAAATCCTGATCTTGAATTATCGTGAAAACCCCTCAAACGTGACACATTTTTCAAAATTATGACATATGATCTTGAAAAACGGATCAAAAAAGGACCTTCCAGAGTTGCCAAGGTCTCCATATTTTCACATCTTTATCCTTAAAGGTTGCTGAATCTTGTCGAGTAATCGGTTTCTCTGTAAAAAAAATCCCGTTCGTGAATTATAGTAAAAACCCCTCAAACGTGACATATTTTTCAATAATATGACATATGACCTTGAAAAACGGATCAAAAAGGACCTTTCAGAGTTGCCAAGGTCTCCATATTTTACATCTTAATCCTTAAAGGTAGCTGAATCTTGTCGAATAATCGGTTTCTCTATAAAAAAAATCCCGTTCGTGAATTATCGTGAAATCCATTCAAACGTGACACATTTTTCAATAATATGACATATGACCTTGAAAAACGAATCAAAAAAGGACCTTCCAGAATGGCCAGGTCTCCATATTCTCACATCTTAATCCTTGAAGATTGCTGAATTTTGCCGAGTAATCGGTTTCTCTGTAAAAAATCCCGTTCGTGAATTTTCGTGAAAACCCCTCAAACGTGACACATTTTTCAAAAGTTGCCAAGGTCGCCATATTTTCACATCTTAATCGTTAAAGGTTGCTAAATCTTGTCGAGTAATCGGTTTCTCTGTAAAAAAAATCCCGTTCGTGAATTAACGTGAAAACCCCTCAAACGTGACACATTTTTCAAAATTATGACATATGACCTTGAAAAACGGATCAAAAAAGGACCTTCCAGAGTTGCTAAGGTCTCCGTATTTTCACAACTTTATCCTTAAAGGTTGGTGAATCTTGTCGAGTAATCGGTTTCTCTGTAAAAAAATCCCGTTCATGAATTATCGTGAAAACCACTCAAACGTGACACATTTTTTAAAATTATGACATATGACCTTAAATCACGGATCCAAAAAGTACCTTCTAGAGTTGCCAAGGTCTCTATATTTTCACATCTTAATCCTTAAAAGTTGCTGAATCTTGTCGAGTAATCGGTTTCTCTGTAAAAAATCCCGTTCGTGAATTATCGTGAAAAACCCTCAAACGTGACATATTTTTCAAAACTATGACATGCCAAAGGCGAATGTGCATTTTTAAAAATGTTGGGAAATCAAATTTTAAAGTTTGAAGTGCTTTAAAAATTAGAAAAATTTATTTTTTTTTCAATTTTTTTTTGTTATTTTGGTTTATTCATGAATTATTATTACGTATATAAAATAGCTTTGGATTCGGACAATTTACTGAATTATAAATACGAATTTTGTAAGGCTATATCCTGACCAAAACGCAAATATTTTTGTTTTTTATGCTATAACTTTTTATTAGCTCAAAATAAAATAGTGATGTAAAGGAATTAATTGTTTGTTTTTAATGCACCTATCTATTGGCATCATTATTTAAAAATATTTTGCCAAACATTAATTTGCCATTTGTTATTTGAAGGAACATTTTTTTTGGCAAATTTAAATAATGATGCCAATCGATAGGTGCTTTAAAAACAGACAACTAATACCTTTAAACTACTATTTCATCTTGCACGAATAAAAAGCTATAGCAAAAAAACGAAGAAATTGGAAAAATTGGAAATCTTGTCATGCCAAAAGGGTGAATCTTTCCTTTTTCGCGATAACTATTTATTGGTACGAGATAAAATAATAGTGTGAAGGTATTTATTGTTTGTTTTTAAAGCACCTATCGATCTGCATCATTACTTAAAAATATTTTCTTGTAAATAACAATAATTCGAAAAATTGAAAATCTTGTCATGCCAAAAGGGCGAATCTTTCCTTTTTCGCCATAACTATTTATTGGTACGAGATAAAATAGTAGTGTTAAGGCATTTATTGTTTGTTTTTAAAGCACCTATCTATCTGCATCATTAATTAAAAATATTTTCTTGCAAATAACAAAAATTCGAAAAATTGAAAATCTTGTCATGCCAAAAGGGCGAATCTTTCCTTTTTCGCCATAACTATTTATTGGTACGAGATAAAATAGTAGTGTGAAGGCATTTATTGTTTGTTTTTAAAGCACCTATCGAACTGCATCATTACTTAAAAATATGTTGCCAAACTTTTTTTCCTGCAAATATCAAATGGCAAATTAATGTTTGACAAAATATTTTTAATTTATGATGCAGATCGATAGATGCTTTAAAAACAAACAATAAATGCCTTCACACTACTATTTCATCTCGTACCAATAAATAGTTATGGCGAAAAAGAAAAGATTCGCCCTTTTGGCATGACAAGATTTTTAATTTTTCAAATTCGCCCTTTTGGTTTTGACTTTTGTGGCTAGATATATCCAACAAAACGACACGCGATTTTAGCACAGTATACTTGAGGAAAAACTACATTCAAAAATGTAAAAAACGCAAATGTCAAAAATTGCGTATTCGCCCCTTTGGCATGATAGTGACGATATGACCTTGAAAAACGAATCAAAAAAGGACCTTCCAGAGTTGCCAAGGTCTCCATATTTTCACATCTTAATCCTTAAAGGTAGCTGAATCTTGTCGTGTAATCGGTTTCTCTGTAAAAAAAAATCCCCAAAAAAGGACCTTCCAGAGTTTCCAAGGTCTCCATATTTTCACATCTTAATCCTTAAAGGTTGCTGAATCTTGCCGAGTAATCGGTTTCTCTGTAAAAAAATTCCGTTCATGAATTATCGTAAAAACCACTCAAACGTGACACAGTTTTTAAAATTATGACATATGACCTTAAAAACGGATCGAAAAAGGATCTTCTAGATGTGCCAAGGTCTCCATATTTTCAAATCTTAATCTTTAAAGGTTGCTGAATCTTGTCGAGTAATCGGTTTCTCTGTAAAAAATCCTGTTCGTGAATTATCGTGAAAACCCCTCAAACGTGACACATTTTTCAAAATTATGACATATGACCTTGAAAAACGGATCAAAAAAGGACCTTCCAGAGTTGTAAAGGTCTCCGTATTTTCACAACTTTATCCTTAAAGGTTGCTGAATCTTGTCGAGTAATCGGTTTCTCTGTAAAAAATCCCGTTCGTGAATTATCGTGAAAACCCCTCAAACGTGACATATTTTTCATTAATATGACATATGACCTTGAAAAACGGATCAAAAAGGACCTTCGAGAGTTGCCAAGGTCTCCATATTTTACATTTTAATCCTTAAAGGTAGCTGAATCTTGTCGAATAATCGGTTTCTCCATAAAAAAAAATCCCGTTCGTGAATTATCGTGAAATCCATGACACATTTTTCAAAATTATGACATATGACCTTGAAAAACGGATCAAAAAAGGACCTTCCAGAGTTGTAAAGGTCTCCGTATTTTCACAACTTTATCCTTAAAGGTTGCTGAATCTTGTCGAGTAATCGGTTTCTCTGTAAAAAATCCCGTTCGTGAATTATCGTGAAAACCCCTCAAACGTGACATATTTTTCATTAATATGACATATGACCTTGAAAAACGGATCAAAAAGGACCTTCGAGAGTTGCCAAGGTCTCCATATTTTACATTTTAATCCTTAAAGGTAGCTGAATCTTGTCGAATAATCGGTTTCTCCATAAAAAAAAATCCCGTTCGTGAATTATCGTGAAATCCATTCAAACGTGACACATTTTTCAATAATATGACATATGACCTTGAAAAACGAATCAAAAAAGGACCTTCCAGAGTGGCCAGGTCTCCATATTCTCGCATCTTAATCCTTGAAGATTGCTGAATCTTGCCGAGTAATCGGTTTCTCTGTAAAAAATTCCATTCGTGAATTATCGTGAAAACCCCTCAAACGTGACATATTTTTCAAAACTATGACATATGACCTTGAAAAACGAATCAAAAAAGGACCTTCCAGAGTTGCCAAGGTCTAGATATTTTCACATCTTAATCCTTAAAGGTAGCTGAATCTTGTCGTGTAATCGGTTTCTCTGTAAAAAAAAATCCCCAAAAAAGGACCTTCCAGAGTTTCCAAGGTCTCCATATTTTCACATCTTAATCCTTAAAGGTTGCTGAATCTTGCCGAGTAATCGGTTTCTCTGTAAAAAAAATTCCGTTCATGAATTATCGTAAAAACCACTCAAACGTGACACAGTTTTTAAAATTATGACATATGACCTTAAAAACGGATCGAAAAAGGATCTTCTAGATGTGCCAAGGTCTCCATATTTTCAAATCTTAATCTTTAAAGGTTGCTGAATCTTGTCGAGTAATCGGTTTCTCTGTAAAAAATCCTGTTCGTGAATTATCGTGAAAACCCCTCAAACGTGACACATTTTTCAAAATTATGACATATGACCTTGAAAAACGGATCAAAAAAGGACCTTCCAGAGTTGTAAAGGTCTCCGTATTTTCACAACTTTATCCTTAAAGGTTGCTGAATCTTGTCGAGTAATCGGTTTCTCTGTAAAAAATCCCGTTCGTGAATTATCGTGAAAACCCCTCAAACGTGACATATTTTTCAATAATATGACATATGACCTTGAAAAACGGATCAAAAAGGACCTTCGAGAGTTGCCAAGGTCTCCATATTTTACATCTTAATCCTTAAAGGTAGCTGAATCTTGTCGAATAATCGGTTTCTCAATAAAAAAAAATTCCCGTTCGTGAATTATCGTGAAATCCATTCAAACGTGACACATTTTTCAATAATATGACATATGACCTTGAAAAACGAATCAAAAAAGGACCTTCCAGAGTGGCCAGGTCTCCATATTCTCGCATCTTAATCCTTGAAGATTGCTGAATCTTGCCGAGTAATCGGTTTCTCTGTAAAAAATTCCATTCGTGAATTATCGTGAAAACCCCTCAAACGTGGCACATTTTTCAAAAGTTGCCAAGGTCGCCATATTTTCACATCTTAATCGTTAAAGGTTGCTAAATCTTGTCGAGAAATCGGTTTCTCTGTAAAAAATCCCGTTCGTGAATTAACGTGAAAACCCCTCAAACGTGACATATTTTCTCTGTAAAAAAAATCCCGTTCATGAATTATCGTGAAAACCCCTCAAACGTGACATATTTTCTCTGTAAAAAAAATCCCGTTCATGAATTATCGTGAAAACGCCTCAAACGTGACATATTTTTCAAAACTATGACATATGACCTTAAATCACGGATCCAAAAAGGACCTTCTAGAGTTGCCAAGGTCTCTATATTTTCACATCTTAATCCTTAAAAGTTGCTGAATCTTGTCGAGTAATCGGTTTCTCTGTTAAAAATCCCGTTCGTGAATTATCGTGAAAACCCCTCAAACGTGACACATTTTTCAAAATTATGACATATGATTTTGAAAAACGGATCAAAAAGGACCTTTTAGAGTTGCCAAGGTCTCTATATTTTCACATCTTAATCCTTAAAGGTTGCTGAATCTTGTCGAGTAATCAGTTTCTCTGTAAAAAAATCCCGTTCGTGAATTATCGTGAAAACCCCTCAAACGTGACACATTTTTCAAAATTATGACATATGACCTTGAAAAACGGATCAAAAAAGGACCTCCAGAGTTGCCGAGGTCTCCATTTTTTCACATCTTAATCCTTAAAGGTAGCTGAATCTTGTCGAGTAATCGGTTTCTCTGTAAAAAAAAACCCAAAAAGGACCTTCCAGAGTTGCCAAGGTGTCCATATTTTCACATCATGTGACAAATTTTTCAAAAATATGACATATGACCTTTAAAAATGGATCAAAAAAGGACCTTCCAGAGTTGTCAAGTTCTCCATATTTTAACATCTTAATCCTTAAAGGTAGCTGAATCTTGTCGAGTAATCGCTTTCTCTGTAAAAAATCCCGTTCATGAATTATCGTGAAAACCACTCAAACGTGACTCATTTTTTTAAAACATATGACCTTAAAAAACGGATCAAAAAAGGACCTTCTAGATGTGCCAAGGTCTCCATATTTACAAATGTTAATCCTTAAAGGTTGCTGAATCTTGTCGAGTAATCGGTATTTCTGTAAAAAATCCTGTTCGTGAATTATCGTGAAAACCCCTCAAACGTGACACATTTTTCAAAATTATGACATATGACCTTGAAAAACGGATCAAAAAAAGGACCTTCCAGAGTTGCCAAGGTCTCCGTACTTTCACATCTTATCCTTAAAGGTAGCTGAGTCTTGTCGAGTAATCGGTTTCTCTGTAAAAAAAAAAATCCTCCAACGTGACATATTTTCTCTGTAAAAAAATCCCGTTCGTGAATTATCGTGAAAAATCCTCAAGCGTGACACATTTTTCAAAATTATGACATATGACCTTGAAAAACAGATCAAAAAAGGACCTTCCAGAGCTGGCAAGGTCTCCATATTTTCACATATTAATCCTTAAAGGTTGCTGAATATTGTCGAGTAATCGGTTTCTCTGTAAAAAAAACCCTCAAATGTGACAAATTTTTCAAAATTATGACATATGACCTTAAAAACGGACCTTCTAGATGTGCCAAGGTCTCCATATTTTCAAATCTTAATCCTTAAAGGTTGCTGAAACTTGTCGAGTCATCGGTTTCTCTGTAAAAAACCTGATCGTGAATTATCGTGAAAACCCCTCAAACGTGACACATTTTTCAAAATTATGACATATGATTTTGAAAAACGGATCAAAAAAGGACCTTCCAGAGTTGCCAAGTTCTCCATATTTTAACATCTTAATCCTTAAAGGTTGATGAATCTTGTCGAGTAATCGGTTTCTCTGTAAAAAAATCCCGTTCGTAAATCAAAAAAGGACCTTCCAGAGCTGGCAAGGTCTCCATATTTTCACATCTTAATCCTTAAAGGTTGCTGAATCTTGTCGAGTAATCGGTTTCTCTGTAAAAAAAAATCCCGTTCATGAATTATCGTGAAAACCACTCAAACGTGACACAGTTTTTAAAATTATGTCATATGACCTTAAAAACGGATCAAAAAAGGACCTTCTAGATGTGCCAAGGTCTCCATATTTTCAAATCTCAATCTTTAAAGGTTGCTGAATCTTGTCGAGTAATCGGTTTCTCTGTAAAAAATCCTGTTCGTGAATTATCGTGAAAACCCCTCAAACGTGACACATTTTTCAAAATTATGACATATGACCTTGAAAAACGGATCAAAAAAGGACCTTCCAGAGTTGCAAAGGTCTCCGTATTTTTACAACTTTATCCTTAAAGGTTGCTGAATCTTGTCGAGTAATCGGTTTCTCTGTAAAAAATCCCGTTCGTGAATTATCGTGAAAACCCCTCAAACGTGACATATTTTTCAATAATATGACATATGACCTTGAAAAACGGATCAAAAAGAACCTTCCAGAGTTGCCAAGGTCTCCATATTTTCACATCTTAATCCTTAAAGGTAGCTGAATCTTGTCGAGTAATCGGTTTCTCTGTAAAAAAATCCCCAAAAAAGGAACTTCCAGAGTTGCCAAGGTCTCCATATTTTCACATATTAATCCTTAAAGGTTGCTCAATCTTGTCGAGTAATCGGTTTCTCTGTAAAAAAAAAACCCTCAAATGTGACAAATTTTTCAAAATTATGACATATGACCTTAAAAAACGGATCAAAAAAGGATCTTCTAGATGTGCCAAAGTCTCCATATTTTCAAATGTTAATCCTTAAAGGTTGCTGAAACTTGTCGAGTAATCGGTTTCTCTGTAAAAACCCATTCGTGAATTATCGTGAAAACCCCTCAAACGTGACACATTTTTCAAAATTATGACATATGATTTTGAAAAACGGATCAAAAAGGACCTTTTAGAGTTGCCAAGGTCTCTATATTTTCACATCTTAATCCTTAAAGGTTGCTGAATCTTGTCGAGTAATCAGTTTCTCTGTGAAAAAATCCCGTTCGTGAATTATCGTGAAAACCCCTCAAACGTGACACATTTTTCAAAATTATGACATATGACCTTGAAAAACGGATCAAAAAAGGACCTCCAGAGTTGCCGAGGTCTCCATTTTTTCACATCTTAATCCTTAAAGGTAGCTGAATCTTGTCGAGTAATCGGTTTCTCTGTAAAAAAAAACCCAAAAAGGACCTTCCAGAGTTGCCAAGGTGTCCATATTTTCACATCATGTGACAAATTTTTCAAAAATATGACATATGACCTTTAAAAATGGATCAAAAAAGGACCTTCCAGAGTTGTCAAGTTCTCCATATTTTAACATCTTAATCCTTAAAGGTAGCTGAATCTTGTCGAGTAATCGCTTTCTCTGTAAAAAATCCCGTTCATGAATTATCGTGAAAACCACTCAAACGTGACTCATTTTTTTAAAACATATGACCTTAAAAAACGGATCAAAAAAGGACCTTCTAGATGTGCCAAGGTCTCCATATTTACAAATGTTAATCCTTAAAGGTTGCTGAATCTTGTCGAGTAATCGGTATTTCTGTAAAAAATCCTGTTCGTGAATTATCGTGAAAACCCCTCAAACGTGACACATTTTTCAAAATTATGACATATGACCTTGAAAAACGGATCAAAAAAAGGACCTTCCAGAGTTGCCAAGGTCTCCGTACTTTCACATCTTATCCTTAAAGGTAGCTGAGTCTTGTCGAGTAATCGGTTTCTCTGTAAAAAAAAAAATCCTCCAACGTGACATATTTTCTCTGTAAAAAAACCCCGTTCGTGAATTATCGTGAAAAATCCTCAAGCGTGACACATTTTTCAAAATTATGACATATGACCTTGAAAAACAGATCAAAAAAGGACCTTCCAGAGCTGGCAAGGTCTCCATATTTTCACATCTTAATCCTTAAAGGTTGCTGAATCTTGTCGAGTAATCGGTTTCTCTGTAAAAAAAATCCCGTTCGTGAATTATCGTGAAAACCCCTCAAACGTGACACATTTTTCAAAATTATGACATATGACCTTGAAAAACGGATCAAAAAAAGGACCTTCCAGAGTTGCCAAGATTTCCATATTTACACATCTTAATCCTTAAAGGTAGCTGAATCTTGTCCAGTAATCGGTATCTCTGTAAAAAAAATCCCCAAAAAAGGATCTTCCAGAGTTGCCAAGGTCTCCATATTTTCACATATTAATCCTTAAAGGTTGCTGAATCTTGTCGAGTAATCGGTTTCTCTGTAAAAAAAAAAACCCTCAAATGTGACAAATTTTTCAAAATTATGACATATGACCTTAAAAAACGGATCAAAAAAAGGACCTTCTAGATGTGCCAAGGTCTCCATATTTTCAAATCTTAATCCTTAAAGGTTGCTGAAACTTGTCGAGTAATCAGTTTCTCTGTAAAAATCCTGATCTTGAATTATCGTGAAAACCCCTCAAACGTGACACATTTTTCAAAATTATGACATATGATCTTGAAAAACGGATCAAAAAAGGACCTTCCAGAGTTGCCAAGGTCTCCATATTTTCACATCTTTATCCTTAAAGGTTGCTGAATCTTGTCGAGTAATCGGTTTCTCTGTAAAAAAATCCCGTTCGTGAATTATAGTAAAAACCCCTCAAACGTGACATATTTTTCAATAATATGACATATGACCTTGAAAAACGGATCAAAAAGGACCTTTCAGAGTTGCCAAGGTCTCCATATTTTACATCTTAATCCTTAAAGGTAGCTGAATCTTGTCGAATAATCGGTTTCTCTATAAAAAAAAATCCCGTTCGTGAATTATCGTGAAATCCATTCAAACGTGACACATTTTTCAATAATATGACATATGACCTTGAAAAACGAATCAAAAAAGGACCTTCCAGAATGGCCAGGTCTCCATATTCTCACATCTTAATCCTTGAAGATTGCTGAATTTTGCCGAGTAATCGGTTTCTCTGTAAAAAATCCCGTTCGTGAATTATCGTGAAAACCCCTCAAACGTGACATATTTTTCAAAAGTTGCCAAGGTCGCCATATTTTCACATCTTAATCGTTAAAGGTTGCTAAATCTTGTCGAGTAATCGGTTTCTCTGTAAAAAAAATCCCGTTCGTGAATTAACGTGAAAACCCCTCAAACGTGACACATTTTTCAAAATTATGACATATGACCTTGAAAAACGGATCAAAAAAGGACCTTCCAGAGTTGCTAAGGTCTCCGTATTTTCACAACTTTATCCTTAAAGGTTGGTGAATCTTTTCGAGTAATCGGTTTCTCTGTAAAAAAAATCCCGTTCATGAATTATCGTGAAAACCACTCAAACGTGACACATTTTTTAAAATTATGACATATGACCTTAAATCACGGATCCAAAAAGTACCTTCTAGAGTTGCCAAGGTCTCTATATTTTCACATCTTAATCCTTAAAAGTTGCTGAATCTTGTCGAGTAATCGGTTTCTCTGTAAAAAATCCCGTTCGTGAATTATCGTGAAAAACCCTCAAACGTGACATATTTTTCAAAACTATGACATATCGTCACTGTCATGCCAAAGGGGCGAATGTGCATTTTTAAAAATGTTGGGAAATCAAATTTTAAAGTTTGAAGTGCTTTAAAAATTAGAAAAATTTATTTTTTTTTCAATTTTTTTTTGTTATTTTGGTTTATTCATGAATTATTATTACGTATATAAAATAGCTTTGGATTCGGACAATTTACTGAATTATAAATACGAATTTTGTAAGGCTATATCCTGACCAAAACGCAAATATTTTTGTTTTTTATGCTATAACTTTTTATATGCTCAAAATAAAATAGTGATGTAAAGGAATTAATTGTTTGTTTTTAATGCACCTATCTATTGGCATCATTATTTAAAAATATTTTGCCAAACATTAATTTGCCATTTGTTATTTGAAGGAACATTTTTTTTGGCAAATTTAAATAATGATGCCAATCGATAGGTGCTTTAAAAACAGACAACTAATACCTTTAAACTACTATTTCATCTTGCACGAATAAAAAGCTATAGCAAAAAAACGAAGAAATTGGAAAAATTGGAAATCTTGTCATGCCAAAAGGGTGAATCTTTCCTTTTTCGCGATAACTATTTATTGGTACGAGATAAAATAATAGTGTGAAGGTATTTATTGTTTGTTTTTAAAGCACCTATCGATCTGCATCATTACTTAAAAATATTTTCTTGTAAATAACAATAATTCGAAAAATTGAAAATCTTGTCATGCCAAAAGGGCCATATGACCTTTAAAAATGGATCAAAAAAGGACCTTCCAGAGTTGTCAAGTTCTCCATATTTTAACATCTTAATCCTTAAAGGTAGCTGAATCTTGTCGAGTAATCGCTTTCTCTGTAAAAAATCCCGTTCATGAATTATCGTGAAAACCACTCAAACGTGACTCATTTTTTTAAAACATATGACCTTAAAAAACGGATCAAAAAAGGACCTTCTAGATGTGCCAAGGTCTCCATATTTACAAATGTTAATCCTTAAAGGTTGCTGAATCTTGTCGAGTAATCGGTATTTCTGTAAAAAATCCTGTTCGTGAATTATCGTGAAAACCCCTCAAACGTGACACATTTTTCAAAATTATGACATATGACCTTGAAAAACGGATCAAAAAAAGGACCTTCCAGAGTTGCCAAGGTCTCCGTACTTTCACATCTTATCCTTAAAGGTAGCTGAGTCTTGTCGAGTAATCGGTTTCTCTGTAAAAAAAAAACCCTCCAACGTGACATATTTTCTCTGTAAAAAAATCCCGTTCGTGAATTATCGTGAAAAATCCTCAAGCGTGACACATTTTTCAAAATTATGACATATGACCTTGAAAAACAGATCAAAAAAGGACCTTCCAGAGCTGGCAAGGTCTCCATATTTTCACATCTTAATCCTTAAAGGTTGCTGAATCTTGTCGAGTAATCGGTTTCTCTGTAAAAAAAATCCCGTTCGTGAATTATCGTGAAAACCCCTCAAACGTGACACATTTTTCAAAATTATGACATATGACCTTGAAAAACGGATCAAAAAAAGGACCTTCCAGAGTTGCCAAGATTTCCATATTTACACATCTTAATCCTTAAAGGTAGCTGAATCTTGTCCAGTAATCGGTATCTCTGTAAAAAAAATCCCCAAAAAAGGATCTTCCAGAGTTGCCAAGGTCTCCATATTTTCACATATTAATCCTTAAAGGTTGCTGAATCTTGTCGAGTAATCGGTTTCTCTGTAAAAAAAAAACCCTCAAATGTGACAAATTTTTCAAAATTATGACATATGACCTTAAAAAACGGATCAAAAAAAGGACCTTCTAGATGTGCCAAGGTCTCCATATTTTCAAATCTTAATCCTTAAAGGTTGCTGAAACTTGTCGAGTAATCAGTTTCTCTGTAAAAATCCTGATCTTGAATTATCGTGAAAACCCCTCAAACGTGACACATTTTTCAAAATTATGACATATGATCTTGAAAAACGGATCAAAAAAGGACCTTCCAGAGTTGCCAAGGTCTCCATATTTTCACATCTTTATCCTTAAAGGTTGCTGAATCTTGTCGAGTAATCGGTTTCTCTGTAAAAAAAATCCCGTTCGTGAATTATAGTAAAAACCCCTCAAACGTGACATATTTTTCAATAATATGACATATGACCTTGAAAAACGGATCAAAAAGGACCTTTCAGAGTTGCCAAGGTCTCCATATTTTACATCTTAATCCTTAAAGGTAGCTGAATCTTGTCGAATAATCGGTTTCTCTATAAAAAAAATCCCGTTCGTGAATTATCGTGAAATCCATTCAAACGTGACACATTTTTCAATAATATGACATATGACCTTGAAAAACGAATCAAAAAAGGACCTTCCAGAATGGCCAGGTCTCCATATTCTCACATCTTAATCCTTGAAGATTGCTGAATTTTGCCGAGTAATCGGTTTCTCTGTAAAAAATCCCGTTCGTGAATTTTCGTGAAAACCCCTCAAACGTGACACATTTTTCAAAAGTTGCCAAGGTCGCCATATTTTCACATCTTAATCGTTAAAGGTTGCTAAATCTTGTCGAGTAATCGGTTTCTCTGTAAAAAAAATCCCGTTCGTGAATTAACGTGAAAACCCCTCAAACGTGACACATTTTTCAAAATTATGACATATGACCTTGAAAAACGGATCAAAAAAGGACCTTCCAGAGTTGCTAAGGTCTCCGTATTTTCACAACTTTATCCTTAAAGGTTGGTGAATCTTGTCGAGTAATCGGTTTCTCTGTAAAAAAAATCCCGTTCATGAATTATCGTGAAAACCACTCAAACGTGACACATTTTTTAAAATTATGACATATGACCTTAAATCACGGATCCAAAAAGTACCTTCTAGAGTTGCCAAGGTCTCTATATTTTCACATCTTAATCCTTAAAAGTTGCTGAATCTTGTCGAGTAATCGGTTTCTCTGTAAAAAATCCCGTTCGTGAATTATCGTGAAAAACCCTCAAACGTGACATATTTTTCAAAACTATGACATATCGTCACTGTCATGCCAAAGGCGAATGTGCATTTTTAAAAATGTTGGGAAATCAAATTTTAAAGTTTGAAGTGCTTTAAAAATTAGAAAAATTTATTTTTTTTTCAATTTTTTTTTGTTATTTTGGTTTATTCATGAATTATTATTACGTATATAAAATAGCTTTGGATTCGGACAATTTACTGAATTATAAATACGAATTTTGTAAGGCTATATCCTGACCAAAACGCAAATATTTTTGTTTTTTATGCTATAACTTTTTATTAGCTCAAAATAAAATAGTGATGTAAAGGAATTAATTGTTTGTTTTTAATGCACCTATCTATTGGCATCATTATTTAAAAATATTTTGCCAAACATTAATTTGCCATTTGTTATTTGAAGGAACATTTTTTTTGGCAAATTTAAATAATGATGCCAATCGATAGGTGCTTTAAAAACAGACAACTAATACCTTTAAACTACTATTTCATCTTGCACGAATAAAAAGCTATAGCAAAAAAACGAAGAAATTGGAAAAATTGGAAATCTTGTCATGCCAAAAGGGTGAATCTTTCCTTTTTCGCGATAACTATTTATTGGTACGAGATAAAATAATAGTGTGAAGGTATTTATTGTTTGTTTTTAAAGCACCTATCGATCTGCATCATTACTTAAAAATATTTTCTTGTAAATAACAATAATTCGAAAAATTGAAAATCTTGTCATGCCAAAAGGGCGAATCTTTCCTTTTTCGCCATAACTATTTATTGGTACGAGATAAAATAGTAGTGTTAAGGCATTTATTGTTTGTTTTTAAAGCACCTATCTATCTGCATCATTAATTAAAAATATTTTCTTGCAAATAACAAAAATTCGAAAAATTGAAAATCTTGTCATGCCAAAAGGGCGAATCTTTCCTTTTTCGCCATAACTATTTATTGGTACGAGATAAAATAGTAGTGTGAAGGCATTTATTGTTTGTTTTTAAAGCACCTATCGAACTGCATCATTACTTAAAAATATGTTGCCAAACTTTTTTTCCTGCAAATATCAAATGGCAAATTAATGTTTGACAAAATATTTTTAATTTATGATGCAGATCGATAGATGCTTTAAAAACAAACAATAAATGCCTTCACACTACTATTTCATCTCGTACCAATAAATAGTTATGGCGAAAAAGAAAAGATTCGCCCTTTTGGCATGACAAGATTTTTAATTTTTCAAATTCGCCCTTTTGGTTTTGACTTTTGTGGCTAGATATATCCAACAAAACGACACGCGATTTTAGCACAGTATACTTGAGGAAAAACTACATTCAAAAATGTAAAAAACGCAAATGTCAAAAATTGCGTATTCGCCCCTTTGGCATGATAGTGACGATATGACCTTGAAAAACGAATCAAAAAAGGACCTTCCAGAGTTGCCAAGGTCGCCATATTTTCACATCTTAATCGTTAAAGGTAGCTGAATCTTGTCGTGTAATCGGTTTCTCTGTAAAAAAAAATCCCCAAAAAAGGACCTTCCAGAGTTTCCAAGGTCTCCATATTTTCACATCTTAATCCTTAAAGGTTGCTGAATCTTGCCGAGTAATCGGTTTCTCTGTAAAAAAATTCCGTTCATGAATTATCGTAAAAACCACTCAAACGTGACACAGTTTTTAAAATTATGACATATGACCTTAAAAACGGATCGAAAAAGGATCTTCTAGATGTGCCAAGGTCTCCATATTTTCAAATCTTAATCTTTAAAGGTTGCTGAATCTTGTCGAGTAATCGGTTTCTCTGTAAAAAATCCCGTTCGTGAATTATCGTGAAAACCCCTCAAACGTGACATATTTTTCATTAATATGACATATGACCTTGAAAAACGGATCAAAAAGGACCTTCGAGAGTTGCCAAGGTCTCCATATTTTACATTTTAATCCTTAAAGGTAGCTGAATCTTGTCGAATAATCGGTTTCTCCATAAAAAAAAATCCCGTTCGTGAATTATCGTGAAATCCATGACACATTTTTCAAAATTATGACATATGACCTTGAAAAACGGATCAAAAAAGGACCTTCCAGAGTTGTAAAGGTCTCCGTATTTTCACAACTTTATCCTTAAAGGTTGCTGAATCTTGTCGAGTAATCGGTTTCTCTGTAAAAAATCCCGTTCGTGAATTATCGTGAAAACCCCTCAAACGTGACATATTTTTCATTAATATGACATATGACCTTGAAAAACGGATCAAAAAGGACCTTAAGAATTTTAAAAATGTGTCAATTTGTGGTTTTTCACGATAATTCACGAATGTGATTTTGTACAGACAAACCAGATTACACCACAAGATTCCGCAACATATTAGGATTCAGGTGTGAACATCTTGAGTCCTTGCTAATTCAGAAAGGTCATTTTTTGATCCTTTTTTCAAAGTCATATGTCAGAATATTCTTGCAAATCCAGAAGGTCATTTTTGATCCTTTGTTCAAAGTCATATGTCAGAATTTTCCAAAATGTGTCAATTTTGTGGTATTTTCACGATAATTCAGAAATGCGATTTTGTACAGAAAAATCGATTACACCACAAGATTCAGCAACATATTAGGATTCAAATGTGAATATATTGAGTTCTTGCAAATTCCAGAAGGTCCTTTTTTAATCCTTTGTTCAAAGTTCAGATGTCAGAATTATCAAAAATGTGTCAATTTTGTCGTTTTTCTCGATAATTCAGGAATGCGATTTTGTACAGACAAACCAGATTACACAACAAGATTCAGCAACATTTCAGGATTCAGATGTGAACATCTTAAGTCCTTGCTAATTCAGGAAGGTCGTTTTTTGATCCTTTTTTCAAAGTCATATGTCAGAATATTCAAAAATGTGTCAATTTTGAGGTTGTTTCACCATAATTTAGGAATACGATTTTGTACAGACAAACCGATTACACCACAAGATTCAGCAACATTTTAGGATTCAGGTGTGAACATCTTTAGTCCTTGCTAATATGTCAGAATTTTCAAAAATGTGTTAATTTTTTGGTTTTTCCACGATAATGTGAACATCTTGAGTCCTTGCTAAATCAGGAAGGTCCTTTTTGATTCTTTTTTTTAGTCATATGTCAGAATTTTCAAAAATGTGTCAATTATGTGGTTTTTCCGCGATAATTCAAAAATGCGATTTCGTACAGACAAACCAATTACCCCAGAATATTCAGCAACATTTCAGGATTCAGAAGTGAACATCTTAAGTCCTTGTTAATTCAGGAAGATCCTTTTTTGATCCTTTTTTCAAAGTCATATGTCAGAATTTTCAAAAATGTGTCAATTTTGTGGTTTTTTCACGATAATTCAGGAATGCGATTTTGTACAGAAAAAACGATTACACCACAAGATTTAGCAACATTTCGGGATTACAAAATGTGAATATCTTGACTTCTTGCAAATTCCAGAAGGTCCTTTTTTGATCCTTTCTGCAAAGAATTTTCAAAAATGTGTCAATTGTGTCGTTTTTCACGATAATTCAGGAATGTGATTTTGTACAGACAAACCAGATTACACCACAAGATTCCGCAAAATATTAGGATTCAGGTGTGAACATCTTG
The DNA here is from genome assembly GCA_951804985.1 of Dryomyza anilis. Lineage (NCBI taxonomy): Eukaryota > Metazoa > Arthropoda > Insecta > Diptera > Dryomyzidae > Dryomyza > Dryomyza anilis. The sequence goes on from OX638135.1 coordinate 1,622,136, forward strand.
AGTCCTTGCTAATTCAGAAAGGTCCTTTTTTGATCCTTTTTTCAAAGTTCAGATGTCAGAATTTTCTTACAAATTCCAGAAGGTCATTTTTGATCCTTTGTTCAAAGTCAGATGTCAGAATTTTCAAAAATGTGTCAATTTTGTGGTTTTTTCACGATAATTCAGATATGCGATTTTGTACAGACAAATCGATTACACCACAAGACTCATATGTCAGAATTTTCAAAAATGTGTGAATTTGGTGGTTTTTTCATGATAATTCAGGAATGCGATTTTGTACAGACAAATCGATTAAACCACAAGATTCTGCAACATTTTAGGATTCACGTGTGAACATCTTGAGTTCTTGCAAATTCCAAAAGGTCCTTTTTTGATCCTTTGTTCAAAGTCAGATGTCAGAATTTTCAAAAATGTGTCAATTGTGTCGTTTCTCACGATAATTCAGGAATGTGATTTTGTACAGACAAACCAGATTACACCACAAGATTCCGCAAAATATTTGGATTCAGATGTGAACATCTTGAGTCCTTGAGTAAAATTCAGAAAGGTCATTTTATGATCCTTTGTTCAATGTCATATATCAGAATTGGTTTTTTCACGATTTGTGGTTTTTTCACGATAATTCAGAAATGCGATTTTGTACAGACAAACCGATTACTCCAGAATATTCAGCAACATTTCAGGATTCAGATTTGAACATCTTGAGTCCTTGCTAATATGTCAGAATTTTCAAAAATGTGTCAATTTTTTGGTTATTTCACGATAATTCTGGAATGCGATTTTGCACAGACAAACCGATTAAACCACAAGATTCAGCAACATTTCAGGATCAGATCTTGAGTTCTTGCAAATTCCAAAAGGTCATTTTTTGATCCATTTTCAAAGTCATGTGTCCGAAATTTCAAAAATGTGTCAATTTTGTGATTTTTTCAAGATAATTCAGGAATGCGATTTTGTACAGAAAAATCGATTACACCACAAGATTCAGCAACATTTCAGGATTCAAATGTGAATATCTTGACTTCTTGCAAATTCCAGAAGGTCCTTTTTTGATCCTTTCTTCAAAGAATTTTCAAAAATGTGTCAATTTTGTCGTTTTTTACGATAATTCAGGAATGTGATTTTGTACAGACAAACCAGATTACACCACAAGATTCCGCAACATATTAGGATTCAGGTGTGAACATCTTGAGTCCTTGCTAATTCAGAAAGGTCATTTTTTGATCCTTTTTTCATAGTCATATGTCAGAATTTTCTTGCAAATTCCAGAAGGTCATTTTTGATCCTTTGTTCAAAATCATATGTCAGAATTTTCAAAAATGTGTCAATTTTGTGGTTTTTTTCACGATAATTCAGAAATGCGATTTTGTACAGAAAAATCGATTACACCACAAGATTCAGCAACATATTAGGATTCAAATGTGAATATATTGAGTTCTTGCAAATTCCAGAAGGTCCTTTTTTGATCCTTTGTTCAAAGTTCAGATGTCAGAATTTTCAAAAATGTGTCAATTTTGTCGTTTTTCACGATAATTCAGGAATGCGATTTTGTACAGACAAACCAGATTACACCACAAGATTCCGCAACATATTAGGATTCAGGTGTGAACATCTTGAGTCCTTGCTAATTCAGAAAGGTCATTTTTTGATCCTTTTTTCAAAGTCATATGTCAGAATTTTCATGCAAATTCCAGAAGGTCATTTTTGATCCTTTGTTCAAAGTCAGATGTCAGAATTTTCAAAGATGAATCTTGTGGTGTAATCGATTTTTCTGTACAAAATCGCATTTCTGAATTATCGTGAAAAAACCACAAAATTGACACATTTTGGAAAATTCTGACATATGACTTTGAACAAAGGATCAAAAATGACCTTCTGGAATTTGCAAGAAAATTCTGACATATGACTTTGAAAAAAGGATCAAAAAAGGACCTTTCTGAATTAGCAAGGACTCAAGATGTTCACACCTGGATCCTAATATTTTGCGGAATCTTGTGGTGTAATCTGGTTTGTCTGTACAAAATCACATTCCTGAATTATCGTGAAAAACGACACAATTGACACATTTTTGAAAATTCTTTGCAGAAAGGATCAAAAAAGGACCTTCTGGAATTCGCAAGAAGTCAAGATATTCACATTTGAATCCCGAAATGTTGCTGAATCTTGTGGTGTAATCGTTTTTTCTGTACAAAATCGCATTCCTGAATTATCGTGAAAAAATCACAAAATTGACACATTTTTGAAAATTCTGACATCTGACTTTGAACAAAGGATCAAAAATGACCTTCTGGAATTTGCAAGAAAATTCTGACATATGACTTTGAAAAAAGGATCAAAAAAGGAACTTTATGAATTAGCAAGGACTCAAGATGTTCACACCTGAATCCTAATATGTTGCGGAATCTTGTGGTGTAATCTGGTTTGTCTGTACAAATCACATTCCTGAATTGTCGTGAAAAAAACCACAAAATTGATACATTTTTGAAAATTCTGACATATGACTTTGAAAAAGGATCAGAAATGGACCTTCTGGAATTTGTACAAAATCGCATTCCTAAATTATCGTGAAACAACCTCAAAATTGACACATTTTTGAGAATTCTGACACATGACTTTGAAAAAAGGATCAAAAAAGGACCTTCTGGAATTTGCAAGAACTCAAGATATTCACATTTGAATCCTGAAATGTTGCTGAATCTTGTGGTGTAATCGGTTTGTCTGTACAAAATCGCATTCCAGAATTATCGTGAAAAACCCAAAAAATTGACACATTTTTGAAAATTCTGACATATTAGCAAGGACTCAAGATGTTCATCTGAATCCTGAAATGTTATTGAATATTCTGGAGTAATCGGTTTGTCTGTACAAAATCGCATTTCTGAATTATCGACTCAAGATGTTCACATTATCGTGGAAAAACCAAAAAATTGACACATTTTTGAAAATTCTGACATATTAGCAAGGACTAAAGATGTTCACACCTGAATCCTAAAATGTTGCTGAATCTTGTGGTGTAATCGGTTTGTCTGTACAAAATCGTATTCCTAAATTATGGTGAAACAACCTCTAAATTGACACATTTTTGAATATTCTGACATATGACTTTGAAAAAAGGATCAAAAAACGACCTTCCTGAATTAGCAAGGACTTAAGATGTTCACATCTGAATCCTGAAATGTTGCTGAATCTTGTTGTGTAATCTGGTTTGTCTGTACAAAATCGCATTCCTGAATTATCGTGAAAAACGACAAAATTGACACATTTTTGATAATTCTGACATCTGAACTTTGAACAAAGGATTAAAAAAGGACCTTCTGGAATTTGCAAGAACTCAATATATTCACATTTGAATCCTAATATGTTGCTGAATCTTGTGGTGTAATCGATTTTTCTGTACAAAATCGTATTCCTAAATTATGGTGAAACAACCTCTAAATTGACACATTTTTGAATATTCTGACATATGACTTTGAAAAAAGGATCAAAAAACGACCTTTCTGAATTAGCAAGGACTCAAGATGTTCACACCTGAATCCTAATATGTTGCGGAATCTTGTGGTGTAATCTGGTTTGTCTGTACAAAATCACATTCCTGAATTATCGTGAAAAACGACAAATTGACACATTTTTTAAAATTCTTTGAAGAAAGGATCAAAAAAGGACCTTCTGGAATTTGCAAGAACTCAAGATATTCACATTTGAATCCTGAAATGTTGCTGAATCTTGTGGTGTAATCGGTTTGTTTGTACAAAATCGCATTCCAGAATTATCGTGAAAAAATCACAAAATTGACACATTTTTGAAATTTCGGACACATGACTTTGAAAATGGATCAAAAAATAACCTTTTGGAATTTGCAAGAACTCAAGATATTCACATCTGATCCTGAAATGTTGCCGAATCTTGAGGTTTAATCGGTTTGTGTGTACAAAATCGCATTTCAGAATTATCGTGAAATAACCAAAAAATTGACACAAATTCTGACATATTAGCAAGATGTTCAAATCTGAATCCTGAAATGTTGCTGAATATTCTGGAGTAATCGGTTTGTCTGTACAAAATCGCATTTCTGAATTATCGTGAAAAAACCACAAATCGTGAAAAAACCAATTCTGACATATGACTTTGAAAAAAGGATCATAAAATGATCTTTCTGAATTAGCAAGGACTCAAGATGTTCACACGTGAATCCTAAAATGTTGCTGAATCTTGTGGTGTAATCGGTTTGTCTGTACAAAATCGTATTCCTAAATTATGGTGAAACAACCTCAAAATTGACACATTTTTGAATATTCTGACATATGACTTTGAAAAAAGGATCATAAAATGACCTTTCTGAATTAGCAAGGACTCAAGATGTTTAAACGTGAATCCTAAAATGTTGCTGAATCTTGTGGTTTAATCGATTTTTCTGTACAAAATCGCATTCCTGAATTATCGTGAAAAAATCACAAAATTGACACATTTTTGAAATTTCGGACACATGACTTTGAAAATGGATCAAAAAATGACCTTTTGGAATTTGCAAGAACTCAAGATATTCACTTCTAAATCCTGAAATGTTGCTGAATCTTGTGGTGTAATCGGTTTCTTTGTACAAAATCTCATTCCTGAATTGTCGTGAAAAAAAACCACAAAATTGATACATTTTTGAAAATTCTGACATATGACTTTGAAAAAGGATCAGAAAAGGACCTTCTGGAATTTGTACAAAATCGCATTCCTAAATTATCGTGAAATAACCTCAAAATTGACACATTTTTGAAAATTCTGACACATGACTTTGAAAAAAGGATCAAAAAAGGACCTTCTGGAATTTGCAAGAACTCAAGATATTCACATTTGAATCCTGAAATGTTGCTGAATCTTGTGGTGTAATCGGTTTGTTTGTACAAAATCGCATTCCAGAATTATCGTGAAAAAACCAAAAAATTTACACATTTTTGAAAATTCTGACATATTAGCAAGGACTCAAGATGTTCACATCTGAATCCTGAAATGTTGTTGAATATTCTGGAGTAATCGGTTTGTCTGTACAAAATCGCATTTCCGAATTATCGTGAAAAAACCACAAAATTGACACATTTTTGAAAATTCTGACATATGACTTTGAAAAAAGGATCAAAAAAGGATCTTCCTGAATTAACAAGGACTTAAGATGTTCACTTCTGAATCCTGAAATGTTGCTGAATATTCTGGAGTAATTGGTTTGTCTGTACAAAATCGCATTTTTGAATTATCGCGGAAAAACCACATAATTGACACATTTTTGAAAATTCTGACATATGACTTTAAAAAAAAGAATCAAAAAGGACCTTCCTGAATTAGCAAGGACTCAAGATGTTCACATTATCGTGGAAAAACCAAAAAATTGACAAATTTTTGAAAATTCTGACATATTAGCAAGGACTAAAGATGTTCACACCTGAATCCTAAAATGTTGCTGAATCTTGTGGTGTAATCGGTTTGTCTGTACAAAATCGTATTCCTAAATTATGGTGAAACAACCTCAAAATTGACACATTTTTGAATATTCTGACATATGACTTTGAAAAAAGGATCAAAAAATTACATTCCTGAATTAGCAAGGACTCAAGATGTTCACACCTGAATCCTAATATGTTGCGAAATCTTGTGGTGTAATCTGGTTTCTCTGTACAAAATCACATTCCTGAATTATCGTGAAAAACGACAAAATTAACACATTTTTGAAAATTCTTTGAAGAAAGGATCAAAAACGGACCTTCTGGAATTTGCAAGAAATCAAGATATTCACATTTGAATCCTGAAATGTTGCAGAATCTTGTGGTGTAATCGATTTTTCTGTACAAAATCGCATTCCTGAATTATCGTGAAAAAATCACAAAATTGACACATTTTTGAAATTTCGGACACATGACTTTGAAAATGGATCAAAAAATGACCTTTTGGAATTTGCAAGAACTCAAGATATTCACATCTGATCCTGAAATGTTGCTGAATCTTGTGGTTTAATCGGTTTGTCTGTACAAAATCGCATTCCAGAATTATCGTGAAATAACCAAAAAATTGACACATTTTTGAAAATTCTGACATATTAGCAAGGACTCAAGATGTTCAAATCTGAATCCTGAAATGTTTCTGAATATTCTGGAGTAATCGGTTTGTCTGTACAAAATCGCATTTCTGAATTATCGTGAAAAAAATACAAATCGTGAAAAAACCAATTCTGATATATGACTTTGAAAAAAGGATCATAAAATGACCTTTCTGAATTAACAAGGACTCAAGATGTTCACACGTGAATCCTAAAATGTTGCTGAATTTTGTGGTGTAATCGATTTGTCTGTACAAAATCGCATTCCTGAATTATCATGAAAAAACCACCAAATTGACACATTTTTGAAAATTCTGACATATGAATCTTGTGGTGTAATCGATTTGTCTGTACAAAATCGCATACCTGAATTATGGTGAAAAAATCACAAAATTGACACATTTTTGAAATTTCGGACACATGACTCGAAAATGGATCAAAAAATGACCTTTTGGAATTTGCAAGAACTCAAGATATTCACATCTAAATCCTGAAAAGTTGCTGAATCTTGTGGTGTAATCGGTTTGTTTGTACAAAATCTCATTCCTGAATTGTCGTGAAAAAAAACCACAAAATTGATACATTTTTGAAAATTCTGACATATGACTTTGAAAAAGGATCAGAAAAGGACCTTCTGGAATTTGTACAAAATCGCATTCCTAAATTATCGTGAAACAACCTCAAAATTGACACATTTTTGAAAATTCTGACACATGACTTTGAAAAAAGGATCAAAAAAGGACCTTCTGGAATTTGCAAGAACTCAAGATATTCACATTTGAATCCTAAAATGTTGCTTAATCTTGTGGTGTAATCGGTTTGTTTGTACAAAATCTCATTCCTTAATTGTCGTGAAAAAAACCACAAAATTGATACATTTTTGAAAATTCTGACATATGACTTTGAAAAAGGATCAGAAAAGGACCTTCTGGAATTTGCAAAAACTACAGATATTCACATCTAAATCCTGAAATGTTGCTGAATTTTGTGGTGTAATCGGTTTGTTTGTACAAAATCTCATTCCTGAATTGTCGTGAAAAAAACCACAAAATTGATACATTTTTGAAAATTCGGACATATGACTTTGAAAAAGGATCAGAAAAGGACCTTCTGGAATTTGTACAAAATCGCATTCCTAAATTATCGTGAAACAACCTCAAAATTGACACATTTTTAAAAATTCTGACACATGACTTTCAAAAAAGGATTAAAAAAGGACCTTCTGGAATTTGCAAGAACTCAAGATATTCACATTTGAATCCTGAAATGTTGCTGAATCTTGTGGTGTAATCGGTTTGTCTGTACAAAATCGTATTCCAAAATTATGGTGAAACAACCTCAAAATTGACACATTTTTAAATATTCTGACATATGACTTTGAAAAAAGGATCAAAAAACGACCTTCCTGAATTAGCAAGGACTTAAGATGTTCACATCTGAATCCTGAAATGTTGCTGAATCTTGTGGTGTAATCTGGTTTGTCTGTACAAAATCGCATTCCTGAATTATCGTGAAAAACGACAAAATTGACACATTTTTGAAAATTCTGACATCTGAACTTTGAACAAAGGATCAAAAAAGGACCTTCTGGAATTTGCAAGAACTCAATATATTCACATTTGAATCCTAATATGTTGCTGAATCTTGTGGTGTAATCGATTTTTCTGTACAAAATCGCATTTCTGAATTATCGTGAAAAAACCACAAAATTGACACATTTTTGAAAATTATGACATATGACTTTGAACAACGGATCAAAAATGACCTTCTGGAATTTGCAAGAAAATTCTGATATATGACTTTGAAAAAAGGATCAAAAAAATGACCTTTCTGAATTAGCAAGGACTCAAGATGTTCACACCTGAATCCTAATATGTTGCTGAATCTTGTGGTGTAATCTGGTTTGTCTGTACAAAATCACATTCCTGAATTATCGTGAAAAACGACAAAATTGACACATTTTTGAAAATTCTTTGAAGAGAGGATCAAAAAAGGACCTTCTGGAATTTGCAAGAAGTCAAGATATTCACATTTGAATCCTGAAATGTTGCTGAATCTTGTGGTGTAATCGTTTTTTCTGTACAAAATCGCATTCCTGAATTATCGTGAAAAAATCACAAAATTGACACATTTTTTAAATTTCGGACACATGACTTTGAAAATGGATCAAAAAATTACCTTTTGGAATTTGCAAGAACTCAAGATATTCACATCTAAATCCTGAAAAGTTGCTGAATCTTGTGGTGTAATCGGTTTGTTTGTACAAAATCTCATTCCTGAATTGTCGTGAAAAAAAACCACAAAATTGATACATTTTTGAAAATTCTGACATATGACTTTGAAAAAGGATCAGAAAAGGACCTTCTGGAATTTGTACAAAATCGCATTCCTAAATTATGGTGAAACAACCTCAAAATTGACACATTTTTGAATATTCTGACATATGACTTTGAAAAAAGGATCAAAAAATTACATTCCTGAATTAGCAAGGACTCAAGATGTTCACACCTGAATCCTAATATGTTGCGAAATCTTGTGGTGTAATCTGGTTTCTCTGTACAAAATCACATTCCTGAATTATCGTGAAAAACGACAAAATTAACACATTTTTGAAAATTCTTTGAAGAAAGGATCAAAAAAGGACCTTCTGGAATTTGCAAGAAATCAAGATATTCACATTTGAATCCTGAAATGTTGCAGAATCTTGTGGTGTAATCGATTATTCTGTACAAAATCGCATTCCTGAATTATCGTGAAAAAATCACAAAATTGACACATTTTTGAAATTTCGGACACATGACTTTGAAAATGGATCAAAAAATGACCTTTTGGAATTTGCAAGAACTCAAGATATTCACATCTGATCCTGAAATGTTGCTGAATCTTGTGGTTTAATCGGTTTGTCTGTACAAAATCGCATTCCAGAATTATCGTGAAATAACCAAAAAATTGACACATTTTTGAAAATTCTGACATATTAGCAAGGACTCAAGATGTTCAAATCTGAATCCTGAAATGTTTCTGAATATTCTGGAGTAATCGGTTTGTCTGTACAAAATCGCATTTCTGAATTATCGTGAAAAAAATACAAATCGTGAAAAAACCAATTCTGATATATGACTTTGAAAAAAGGATCATAAAATGACCTTTCTGAATTAACAAGGACTCAAGATGTTCACACGTGAATCCTAAAATGTTGCTGAATTTTGTGGTGTAATCGATTTGTCTGTACAAAATCGCATTCCTGAATTATCATGAAAAAACCACCAAATTGACACATTTTTGAAAATTCTGACATATGAATCTTGTGGTGTAATCGATTTGTCTGTACAAAATCGCATACCTGAATTATGGTGAAAAAATCACAAAATTGACACATTTTTGAAATTTCGGACACATGACTCGAAAATGGATCAAAAAATGACCTTTTGGAATTTGCAAGAACTCAAGATATTCACATCTAAATCCTGAAAAGTTGCTGAATCTTGTGGTGTAATCGGTTTGTTTGTACAAAATCTCATTCCTGAATTGTCGTGAAAAAAAACCACAAAATTGATACATTTTTGAAAATTCTGACATATGACTTTGAAAAAGGATCAGAAAAGGACCTTCTGGAATTTGTACAAAATCGCATTCCTAAATTATCGTGAAACAACCTCAAAATTGACACATTTTTGAAAATTCTGACACATGACTTTGAAAAAATGATCAAAAAAGGACCTTCTGGAATTTGCAAGAACTCAAGATATACACATTTGAATCCTAAAATGTTGCTTAATCTTGTGGTGTAATCGGTTTGTTTGTACAAAATCTCATTCCTTAATTGTCGTGAAAAAAACCACAAAATTGATACATTTTTGAAAATTCTGACATATGACTTTGAAAAAGGATCAGAAAAGGACCTTCTGGAATTTGCAAAAACTACAGATATTCACATCTAAATCCTGAAATGTTGCTGAATTTTGTGGTGTAATCGGTTTGTTTGTACAAAATCTCATTCCTGAATTGTCGTGAAAAAAACCACAAAATGGATCAAAAAATTACCTTTTGGAATTTGCAAGAACTCAAGATATTCACATCTGATCCTGAAATGTTGCTAAATCTTGTGGTTTAATCGGTTTGTCTGTACAAAATCGAATTACAGAATTATCGTGAAATAACCAAAAAATTTACACGTTTTTGAAAATTCTGACATATTAGCAAGGACTCAAGATGTTCAAATCTGAATCCTAAAATGTTGCTGAATATTCTGGAGTAATCGGTTTGTCTGTACAAAATCGCATTTCTGAATTATCGTGAAAAAAATACAAATCGTGAAAAAACCAATTCTGATATATGACTTTGAAAAAAGGATCATAAAATGACCTTTCTGAATTAGCCAGGATTCAAGATGTTCACACGTGAATCCTAAAATGTTGCTGAATTTTGTGGTTTAATCGATTTGTCTGTACAAAATCGCATTCCTGAATTATCATGAAAAAAACACCAAATTGACACATTTTTGAAAATTCTGACATATGAATCTTGTGGTGTAATCGATTTGTCTGTACAAAATCGCATACCTGAATTATCGTGAAAAAACCACAAAATTGACACATCTTTGAAAATTCTGACATCTGACTTTGAACAAAGGATCAAAAATGACCTTCTGGAATTTGCAAGAAAATTCTGACATATGACTTTGAAAAAAGGATCAAAAAATGACCTTTCTGAATTAGCAAGGACTCAAGATGTTCACACCTGAATCCTAATATGTTGCGGAATCTTGTGGTGTAATCTGGTTTGTCTGTACAAAATCGCATTCCTGAATTATCGTGAAAAACGACAAAATTGACACATTTTTGAAAATTCTGACATCTGAACTTTGAACAAAGGATCAAAAAAGGACCTTCTGGAATTTGCAAGAACTCAATATATTCACATTTGAATCCTAATATGTTGCTGAATCTTGTGGTGTAATCGATTTTTCTGTACAAAATCGCATTTCTGAATTATCGTGAAAAAAAACCACAAAATTGACACATTTTTGAAAATTCTGACATATGATTTTGAACAAAGGATCAAAAATGACCTTCTGGAATTTGCAAGAAAATTCTGACATATGACTTTGAAAAAAGGATCAAAAAATGACCTTTCTGAATTAGCAAGGACTCAAGATGTTCACACCTGAATCCTAATATGTTGCGGAATCTTGTGGTGTAATCTGGTTTGTCTGTACAAAATCACATTCCTGAATTATCGTAAAAAACGACAAAATTGACACATTTTTGAAAATTCTTTGAAGAAAGGATCAAAAAAGGACCTTCTGGAATTTGCAAGAAGTCAAGATATTCACATTTGAATCCTGAAATGTTTCTGAATATTCTGGAGTAATCGGTTTGTCTGTACAAAATCGCATTTCTGAATTATCGTGAAAAAATACAAATCGTGAAAAAACCAATTCTGATATATGACTTTGAAAAAAGGACCATAAAATGACCTTTCTGAATTAGCAAGGACTCAAGATGTTCACACGTGAATCCTAAAATGTTGCTGAATTTTGTGGTGTAATCGATTTGTCTGTACAAAATCGCATTCCTGAATTATCATGAAAAAACCACCAAATTGACACATTTTTGAAAATTCTGACATATGAATCTTGTGGTGTAATCGATTTGTCTGTACAAAATCGTATACCTGAATTATGGTGAAAAAATCACAAAATTGACACATTTTTGAAATTTCGGACACATGACTTGAAAATGGATCAAAAAATGACCTTTTGGAATTTGCAAGAACTCAAGATATTCACATTTGAATCCTGAAATGTTTCTGAATATTCTGGAGTAATCGGTTTGTCTGTACAAAATCGCATTTCTGAATTATCGTGAAAAAAATACAAATCGTGAAAAAACCAATTCTGACATATGACTTTGAAAAAAGGATCATAAAATGACCTTTCTGAATTAGCAAGGACTCAAGATGTTCACACGTCAATCCTGAAATGTTGCTGAATCTTGTGGTGTAATCGGTTTGTTTGTACAAATTCTCATTCTTGAATTGTCGTGAAAAAAAACCACAAAATTGATACATTTTTGAAAATTCTGACATATGACTTTGAAAAAGGATCAGAAAAGGACCTTCTGGAATTTGTACAAAATCGCATTCCTAAATTATCGTGAAACAACCTCAAAATTGACACATTTTTGAAAATTCTGACACATGACTTTGAAAAAAGAATCAAAAAAGGACCTTCTGGAATTTGCAAGAACTCAAGATATTCACATTTGAATCCTGAAATGTTGCTGAATCTTGTGGTGTAATCGGTTTGTCTGTACAAAATCGCATTCCAGAATTATCGTGAGAATACCAAAAAATTGACACATTTTTGAAAATTCTGACATATTAGCAAGTACTCAAGATGTTCACATCGGAATCTTGAAATGTTGTTGAATATTCTGGAGTAATCGGTTTGTCTGTACATAATCGCATTTCTGAATTATCGTGAAAAAACCACAAAATTGACACATTTTTGAAAATTCTTACATATGACTTTGAAAATGGATCAAAAAAGGATCTTCCTGAATTAACAAGGACTTAAGATATTCACTTCTGAATCCTGAAATGTTGCTGAATATTCTGGAGTAATTGGTTTGTCTGTACAAAATCGCATTTTTGAATTATCGCGGAAAAACCACATAATTGACACATTTTTGAAAATTCTGACATATGACTTTAAAAAAAAAATCAAAAAGTACCTTCCTGAATTAGCAAGGACTCAAGATGTTCACATTATCGTGGAAAAACCAAAAAATTGACACATTTTTGAAAATTCTGACATATTAGCAAGGACTAAAGATGTGCACACCTGAATCCTAAAATGTTGCTGAATCTTGTGGTGTAATCGGTTTGTTTGTACAAAATCTCATTCCTTAATTGTCGTGAAAAAAACCACAAAATTGATACATTTTTGAAAATTCTGACATATGACTTTGAAAAAGGATCAGAAAATGACCTTCTGGAATTTGCAAGAACTACAGATATTCTCATCTAAATCCTGAAGTGTTGCTGAATCTTGTGGTGTAATCGGTTTGTTTGTACAAAATCTCATTCCTGAATTGTCGTGAAAAAAACCACAAAATTGATACATTTTTGAAAATTCTGACATATGACTTTGAAAAAGGATCAGAAAAGGACCTTCTGGAATTTGTACAAAATCGCATTCCTAAATTATCGTGAAACAACCTCAAAATTGACACATTTTTGAAAATTCTGACACATGACTTTCAAAAAAGGATCAAAAAAGGACCTTCTGGAATTTGCAAGAACTCAAGATATTCACATTTGAATCCTGAAATGTTGCTGAATCTTGTGGTGTAATCGGTTTGTCTGTACAAAATCGTATTCCTAAATTATGGTGAAACAACCTCAAAATTGACACATTTTTAAATATTCTGACATATGACTTTGAAAAAAGGATCAAAAAACGACCTTCCTGAATTAGCAAGGACTTAAGATGTTCACATCTGAATCCTGAAATGTTGCTGAATCTTGTGGTGTAATCTGGTTTGTCTGTACAAAATCGCATTCCTGAATTATCGTGAAAAACGACAAAATTGACACATTTTTGAAAATTCTGACATCTGAACTTTGAAGAAAGGATCAAAAATGACCTTCTGGAATTTGCAAGAAAATTCTGACATATGACTATGAAAAAAGGATCAAAAAATGACCTTTCTGAATTAGCAAGGACTCAAGATGTTCACACCTGAATCCTAATATGTTGCGGAATCTTGTGGTGTAATCTGGTTTGTCTGTACAAAATCACATTCCTGAATTATCGTAAAAAACGACAAAATTGACACATTTTTGAAAATTCTTTGAAGAAAGGATCAAAAAAGGACCTTCTGGAATTTCCAAGAAGTCAAGATATTCACATTTGAATCCTGAAATGTTGCTGAATCTTGTGGTGTAATCGATTTTTCTGTACAAAATCGCATTCCTGAATTATCTTGAAAAAATCACAAAATTGACACATTTTTGAAAATTCTTTGAAGAAAGGATCAAAAAATGACCTTTTGGAATTTGCAAGAACTCAAGATCTGATCCTGAAATGTTGCTGAATCTTGTGGTTTAATCGGTTTGTCTGTACAAAATCGCATTTCTGAATTATCGTGAAAAAACCACAAATCGTGAAAAAACCAATTCTGATATATGACTTTGAACAAAGGATCATAAAATGACCTTTCTGAATTTTACTCAAGGACTCAAGATGTTCACATCTGAATCCAAATATTTTGCGGAATCTTGTGGTGTAATCTGGTTTGTCTGTACAAAATCACATTCCTATATTATCGTGAGAAACGACACAATTGACACATTTTTGAAAATTCTGACATCTGACTTTGAACAAAGGATCAAAAAAGGACCTTCTGGAATTTGCAAGAACTCAAGATGTTCACACGTGAATCCTAAAATGTTGCAGAATCTTGTGGTTTAATCGATTCGTCTGTACAAAATCGCATTCCTGAATTATCATGAAAAAACCACCAAATTCACACATTTTTGAAAATTCTGACATATGAGTCTTGTGGTGTAATCGATTTGTCTGTACAAAATCGCATACCTGAATTATCGTGAAAAAACCACAAAATTGACACATTTTTGAAAATTCTGACATCTGACTTTGAACAAAGGATCAAAAATGACCTTCTGGAATTTGTAAGAAAATTCTGACATCTGAACTTTGAAAAAAGGATCAAAAAAGGACCTTTCTGAATTAGCAAGGACTCAAGATGTTCACACCTGAATCCTAATATTTTGCGGAATCTTGTGGTGTAATCTGGTTTGTCTGTACAAAATCACATTCCTGAATTATCGTGAAAAACGACACAATTGACACATTTTTGAAAATTCTTTGCAGAAAGGATCAAAAAAGGACCTTCTGGAATTTGCAAGAAGTCAAGATATTCACATTTGAATCCCGAAATGTTGCTAAATCTTGTGGTGTAATCGTTTTTTCTGTACAAAATCGCATTCCTGAATTATCGTGAAAAAACCACAAAATTGACACATTTTTGAAAATTCTGACATATGACATCGAAAAAAGGATCAAAAAAGGATCTTCCTGAATTAACAAGGACTTAAGATGTTCACTTCTGAATCCTGAAATGTTGCTGAATATTCTGGGGTAATTGGTTTGTCTGTACGAAATCGCATTTTTGAATTATCGCGGAAAAACCACATAATTGACACATTTTTGAAAATTCTGACATATGACTAAAAAAAAAGAATCAAAAAGGACCTTCCTGAATTAGCAAGGACTCAAGATGTTCACATTATCGTGGAAAAACCAAAAAATTTACACATTTTTGAAAATTCTGACATATTAGCAAGGACTAAAGATGTTCACACCTGAATCCTAAAATGTTGCTGAATCTTGTGGTGTAATCGGTTTGTCTGTACAAAATCGTATTCCTAAATTATGGTGAAACAACCTCAAAATTGACACATTTTTGAATATTCTGACATATGACTTTGAAAAAAGGATCAAAAAACGACCTTCCTGAATTAGCAAGGACTTAAGATGTTCACATCTGAATCCTGAAATGTTGCTGAATCTTGTTGTGTAATCTGGTTTGTCTGTACAAAATCGCATTCCTGAATTATCGTGAAAAACGACAAAATTGACACATTTTTGATAATTCTGACATCTGAACTTTGAACAAAGGATTAAAAAAGGACCTTCTGGAATTTGCAAGAACTCAATATATTCACATTTGAATCCTAATATGTTGCTGAATCTTGTGGTGTAATCGATTTTTCTGTACAAAGTCGCATTTCTGAATTATCGTGAAAAAACCACAAAATTGACACATTTTGGAAAATTCTGACATATGACTTTGAACAAAGGATCAAAAATGACCTTCTGGAATTTGCAAGAATATTCTGACATATGACTTTGAAAAAAGGATCAAAAAATGACCTTTCTGAATTAGCAAGGACTCAAGATGTTCACACCTGAATCCTAATATGTTGCGGAATCTTGTGGTGTAATCTGGTTTGTCTGTACAAAATCACATTCGTGAATTTCGTGAAAAACCACAAATTGACACATTTTTAAAATTCTTTGAAGAAAGGATCAAAAAAGGACCTTCTGGAATTTGCAAGAAGTCAAGATATTCACATTTGAATCCTGAAATGTTGCTGAATCTTGTGGTGTAATCGATTTTTCTGTACAAAATCGCATTCCTGAATTATCGTGAAAAAATCACAAAATTGACACATTTTTGAAATTTAGGACACATGACTTTGAAAATGGATCAAAAAATAACCTTTTGGAATTTGCAAGAACTCAAGATATTCACATCTGATCCTGAAATGTTGCTGAATCTTGTGGTTTAATCGGTTTGTCTGTACAAAATCGCATTCCAGAATTATCGTGAAATAACCAAAAAATTGACACATTTTTGAAAATTCTGACATATTAGCAAGGACTCAAGATGTTCAAATCTGAATCCTGAAATGTTGCTGAATATTCTGGAGTAATCGGTTTGTCTGTACAAAATCGCATTTCTGAATTATCGTGAAAAAACCACAAATCGTGAAAAAACCAATTCTGATATATGACTTTGAAAAAAGGATCATAAAATGACCTTTCTGAATTAGCAAGGACTCAAGATGTTCACACGTGAATCCTAAAATGTTGCTGAATCTTGTGGTGTAATCGGTTTGTCTGTACAAAATCGTATTCCTAAATTATGGTGAAACAACCTCAATATTGACACATTTTTGAATATTCTGACATATGACTTTGAAAAAAGGATCATAAAATGACCTTTCTGAATTAGCAAGGACTCAAGATGTTCACACGTGAATCCTAAAATGTTGCTGAATCTTGTGGTTTAATCGATTTGTCTGTACAAAATCGCATTCCTGAATTATCATGAAAAAATCACCAAATTGACACATTTTTGAAAATTCTGACATATGAATCGATTTGCCTGTACAAAATCGCATACCTGAATTATCGTGAAAAAACCACAAAATTGACACATTTTTGAAAATTCTGACATCTGACTTTGAACAAAGGATCAAAAATGACCTTCTGGAATTTGCAAGAAAATTCTGACATATGACTTTGAAAAAAGGATCAAAAAAGGACCTTTATGAATTAGCAAGGACTCAAGATGTTCACACCTGAATCCTAATATGTTGCGGAATCTTGTGGTGTAATCTGGTTTGTCTGTACAAAATCACATTCCTGAATTATCGTAAAAAACGACAAAATTGACACATTTTTGAAAATTCTTTGAAGAAAGGATCAAAAAAGGACCTTCTGGAATTTGCAAGAAGTCAAGATAATCACAATTGAATCCTGAAATGTTGCTGAATCTTGTGGTGTAATCGATTTTTCTGTACAAAATCGCATTCCTGAATTATCGTGAAAAAATCACAAAATTGACACATTTTTAAAATTTCGGACACATGACTTTGAAAATGGATCAAAAAATGACCTTTTGGAATTTGCAAGAACTCAAGATCTGATCCTGAAATGTTGCTGAATCTTGTGGTTTAATCGGTTTGTCTGTACAAAATCGCATTCCAGAATTATCGTGAAATAACCAAAAAATTGACACATTATTGAAAATTCTGACATATTAGCAAGGACTCAAGATGTTCAAATCTGAATCCTGAAATGTTGCTGAATATTCTGGAGTAATCGGTTTGTCTGTACAAAATCGCATTTCTGAATTATCGTGAAAAAACCACAAATCGTGAAAAAACCAATTCTGATATATGACTTTGAACAAAGGATCATAAAATGACCTTTCTGAATTTTACTCAAGATGTTCACATCTGAATCCAAATATTTTGCGGAATCTTGTGGTGTAATCTGGTTTGTCTGTACAAAATCACATTCCTGAATTATCGTGAGAAACGACACAATTGACACATTTTTGAAAATTCTGACATCTGACTTTGAACAAAGGATCAAAAAAGGACCTTCTGGAATTTGCAAGAACTCAAGATGTTCACACGTGAATCCTAAAATGTTGCAGAATCTTGTGGTTTAATCGATTTGTCTGTACAAAATCGCATTCCTGAATTATCATGAAAAAACCAACAAATTGACACATTTTTGAAAATTCTGACATATGAATCTTGTGGTGTAATCGATTTGTCTGTACAAAATCGCATACCTGAATTATCGTGAAAAAACCACAAAATTGACACATTTTTGAAAATTCTGACATCTGACTTTGAACAAAGGATCAAAAATGACCTTCTGGAATTTGTAAGAAAATTCTGACATATGACTTTGAAAAAAGGTTAAAAAAAGGACCTTTCTGAATTAGCAAGGACTCAAGATGTTCACACCTGAATCCTAATATTTTGCGGAATCTTGTGGTGTAATCTGGTTTGTCTGTACAAAATCATGAATTATCGTGAGAAACGACACAATTGACACATTTTTGAAAATTCTTTGCAGAAAGGATCAAAAAAGGACCTTCTGGAATTTGCAAGAAGTCAAGATATTCACATTTGAATCCCGAAATGTTGCTAAATCTTGTGGTGTAATCGTTTTTTCTGTACAAAATCGCATTCCTGAATTATCGTGAAAAAACCACAAAATTGACGCATTTTTGAAAATTCTGACATATGACTTTGAAAAAAGGATCAAAAAAGGATCTTCCTGAATTAACAAGGACTTAAGATGTTCACTTCTGAATCCTGAAATGTTGCTGAATATTCTGGAGTAACTGGTTTGTCTGTACGAAATCGCATTTTTGAATTATCGCGGAAAAACCACATAATTGACACATCTTTGAAAATTCTGACATCTGACTTTGAACAAAGGATCAAAAATGACCTTCTGGAATTTGCATGAAAATTCTGACATATGACTTTGAAAAAAGGATCAAAAAATGACCTTTCTGAATTAGCAAGGACTCAAGATGTTCACACCTGAATCCTAATATGTTGCGGAATCTTGTGGTGTAATCTGGTTTGTCTGTACAAAATCGCATTCCTGAATTATCGTGAAAAACGACAAAATTGACACATTTTTGAAAATTCTGACATCTGAACTTTGAACAAAGGATCAAAAAAAGACCTTCTGGAATTTGCAAGAACTCAATATATTCACATTTGAATCCTAATATGTTGCTGAATCTTGTGGTGTAATCGATTTTTCTGTACAAAATCGCATTTCTGAATTATCGTGAAAAAAACCACAAAATTGACACATTTTTGAAAATTCTGACATATGATTTTGAACAAAGGATCAAAAATGACCTTCTGGAATTTCCAAGAAAATTCTGACATATGACTATGAAAAAAGGATCAAAAAATGACCTTTCTGAATTAGCAAGGACTCAAGATGTTCACACCTGAATCCTAATATGTTGCGGAATCTTGTGGTGTAATCTGGTTTGTCTGTACAAAATCACATTCCTGAATTATCGTAAAAAACGACAAAATTGACACATTTTTGAAAATTCTTTGAAGAAAGGATCAAAAAAGGACCTTCTGGAATTTGCAAGAAGTCAAGATATTCACATTTGAATCCTGAAATGTTGCTGAATCTTGTGGTGTAATCGATTTTTCTGTACAAAATCGCATTCCTGAATTATCTTGAAAAAATCACAAAATTGACACATTTTTGAAATTTCGGACACATGACTTTGAAAATGGATCAAAAAATGACCTTTTGGAATTTGCAAGAACTCAAGATCTGATCCTGAAATGTTGCTGAATCTTGTGGTTTAATCGGTTTGTCTGTACAAAATCGCATTTCTGAATTATCGTGAAAAAACCACAAATCGTGAAAAAACCAATTCTGATATATGACTTTGAACAAAGGATCATAAAATGACCTTTCTGAATTTTACTCAAGGACTCAAGATGTTCACATCTGAATCCAAATATTTTGCGGAATCTTGTGGTGTAATCTGGTTTGTCTGTACAAAATCACATTCCTGAATTATCGTGAGAAACGACACAATTGACACATTTTTGAAAATTCTGACATCTGACTTTGAACAAAGGATCAAAAAAGGACCTTTTGGAATTTGCAAGAACTCAAGATGTTCACACGTGAATCCTAAAATGTTGCAGAATCTTGTGGTTTAATCGATTTGTCTGTACAAAATCGCATTCCTGAATTATCATGAAAAAACCACCAAATTCACACATTTTTGAAAATTCTGACATATGAGTCTTGTGGTGTAATCGATTTGTCTGTACAAAATCGCATACCTGAATTATCGTGAAAAAACCACAAAATTGACACATTTTTGAAAATTCTGACATCTGACTTTGAACAAAGGATCAAAAATGACCTTCTGGAATTTGTAAGAAAATTCTGACATCTGAACTTTGAAAAAAGGATCAAAAAAGGACCTTTCTGAATTAGCAAGGACTCAAGATGTTCACACCTGAATCCTAATATTTTGCGGAATCTTGTGGTGTAATCTGGTTTGTCTGTACAAAATCACATTCCTGAATTATCGTGAAAAACGACACAATTGACACATTTTTGAAAATTCTTTGCAGAAAGGATCAAAAAAGGACCTTCTGGAATTTGCAAGAAGTCAAGATATTCACATTTGAATCCCGAAATGTTGCTAAATCTTGTGGTGTAATCGTTTTTTCTGTACAAAATCGCATTCCTGAATTATCGTGAAAAAACCACAAAATTGACACATTTTTGAAAATTCTGACATATGACTTTGAAAAAAGGATCAAAAAAGGATCTTCCTGAATTAACAAGGACTTAAGATGTTCACTTCTGAATCCTGAAATGTTGCTGAATATTCTGGGGTAATTGGTTTGTCTGTACGAAATCGCATTTTTGAATTATCGCGGAAAAACCACATAATTGACACATTTTTGAAAATTCTGACATATGACTAAAAAAAAAGAATCAAAAAGGACCTTCCTGAATTAGCAAGGACTCAAGATGTTCACATTATCGTGGAAAAACCAAAAAATTTACACATTTTTGAAAATTCTGACATATTAGCAAGGACTAAAGATGTTCACACCTGAATCCTAAAATGTTGCTGAATCTTGTGGTGTAATCGGTTTGTCTGTACAAAATCGTATTCCTAAATTATGGTGAAACAACCTCAAAATTGACACATTTTTGAATATTCTGACATATGACTTTGAAAAAAGGATCAAAAAACGACCTTCCTGAATTAGCAAGGACTTAAGATGTTCACATCTGAATCCTGAAATGTTGCTGAATCTTGTTGTGTAATCTGGTTTGTCTGTACAAAATCGCATTCCTGAATTATCGTGAAAAACGACAAAATTGACACATTTTTGATAATTCTGACATCTGAACTTTGAACAAAGGATTAAAAAAGGACCTTCTGGAATTTGCAAGAACTCAATATATTCACATTTGAATCCTAATATGTTGCTGAATCTTGTGGTGTAATCGATTTTTCTGTACAAAATCGCATTTCTGAATTATCGTGAAAAAACCACAAAATTGACACATTTTGGAAAATTCTGACATATGACTTTGAACAAAGGATCAAAAATGACCTTCTGGAATTTGCAAGAAAATTCTGACATATGACTTTAAAAAAAGATCAAAAAATGACCTTTCTGAATTAGCAAGGACTCAAGATGTTTACACCTGAATCCTAATATGTTGCGGAATCTTGTGGTGTAATCTGGTTTGTCTGTACAAAATCACATTCCTGAATTATCGTGAAAAACCACAAATTGACACATTTTTAAAATTCTTTAAAGAAAGGATCAAAAAAGGACCTTCTGGAATTTGCAAGAAGTCAAGATATTCACATTTGAATCCTGAAATGTTGCTGAATCTTGTGGTGTAATCGATTTTTCTGTACAAAATCGCATTCCTGAATTATCGTGAAAAAATCACAAAATTGACACATTTTTGAAATTTCGGACACATGACATTGAAAATGGATCAAAAAATAACCTTTTGGAATTTGCAAGAACTCAAGATATTCACATCTGATCCTGAAATGTTGCTGAATCTTGTGGTTTAATCGGTTTGTCTGTACAAAATCGCATTCCAGAATTATCGTGAAATAACCAAAAAATTTACACATTTTTGAAAATTCTGACATATTAGCAAGGACTCAAGATGTTCAAATCTGAATCCTGAAATGTTGCTGAATATTCTGGAGTAATCGGTTTGTCTGTACAAAATCGCATTTCTGAATTATCGTGAAAAAACCACAAATCGTGAAAAAACCAATTCTGATATATGACTTTGAAAAAAGGATCATAAAATGATCTTTCTGAATTAGCAAGGACTCAAGATGTTCACATTTGAATCCTGAAATGTTGCTGAATCTTGTGGTGTAATCGATTTTTCTGTACAAAATCGCATTCCTGAATTATCGTGAAAAAATCACAAAATTGACACATTTTTGAAATTTCGGACACATGACATTGAAAATGGATCAAAAAATAACCTTTTGGAATTTGCAAGAACTCAAGATATTCACATCTGATCCTGAAATGTTGCTGAATCTTGTGGTTTAATCGGTTTGTCTGTACAAAATCGCATTCCAGAATTATCGTGAAATAACCAAAAAATTTACACATTTTTGAAAATTCTGACATATTAGCATCTTGTGGTGTAATCGATTTGTCTGTACAAAATCGCATACCTGAATTATCGTGAAAAACCACAAAATTGACACATTTTTGAAAATTCTGACATCTGACTTTGAACAAAGGATCAAAAATGTCCTTCTGGAATTTGCAAGAAAATTCTGACATGTGACTTTGAAAAAAGGATAAAAAAAGGACCTTTATGAATTAGCAAGGACTCAAGATGTTCACACCTGAATCCTAATATGTTGCGGAATCTTGTGGTGTAATCTGGTTTGTCTGTACAAAATCACATTCCTGAATTATCGTGAAAAACGGCAAATTGACACATTTTTTAAAATTCTTTGAAGAAAGGATCAAAAAAGGACCTTCTGGAATTTGCAAGAAGTCAAGATATTCACATTTGAATCCTGAAATGTTGCTGAATCTTGTGGTGTAATCGATTTTTCTGTACAAAATCGCATTCCTGAATTATCGTGAAAAAATCACAAAATTGACACATTTTTGAAATTTCGGACACATGACTTTGAAAATGGATCAAAAAATAACCTTTTGGAATTTACAAGAACTCAAGATATTCACATCTGATCCTGAAATGTTGCCGAATCTTGTGGTTTAATCGGTTTGTCTGTACAAAATCGCATTCCAGAATTATCGTGAAATAACCAAAAAATTGACACATTTTTGAAAATTCTGACAGATTAGCAAGGACTCAAGATGTTCAAATCTGAATTCTGAAATGTTGCTGAATATTCTGGAGTAATCGGTTTGTCTGTAAAAAATCGCATTTCTGAATTATCGTGAAAAAACCACAAATCGTGAAAAAACCAATTCTGATATATGACTTTTAAAAAAGGATCATAAAATGATCTTTCTGAATTAGCAAGGACTCAAGATGTTCACACGTGAATCCTAAAATGTTGCTGAATCTTGTGGTGTAATCGGTTTGTCTGTACAAAATCGTATTCCTAAATTATGGTGAAACAACCTCAAAATTGACACATTTTTGAATATTCTGACATATGACTTTGAAAAAAGGATCATAAAATGACCTTTCTGAATTAGCAAGGACTCAAGATGTTCACACGTAAATCCTAAAATGTTGCTGAATCTTGTGGTTTAATCGATTTGTCTGTACAAAATCGCATTCCTGAATAATCATGAAAAAACCACCAAATTGACACATTTTTGAAAATTCTGACATATGAATCTTGTGGTGTAATCGATTTGTCTGTACAAAATCGCATACCTGAATTATCGTGAAAAACCACAAAATTGACACATTTTTGAAAATTCTGACATCTGACTTTGAACAAAGGATCAAAAATGACCTTCTGGAATTTGCAAGAAAATTCTGACATGTGACTTTGAAAAAAGGATAAAAAAAGGACCTTTATGAATTAGCAAGGACTCAAGATGTTCACACCTGAATCCTAATATGTTGCGGAATCTTGTGGTGTAATCTGGTTTGTCTGTACAAAATCACATTCCTGAATTATCGTGAAAAACGGCAAATTGACACATTTTTTAAAATTCTTTGAAGAAAGGATCAAAAAAGGACCTTCTGGAATTTGCAAGAAGTCAAGATATTCACATTTGAATCCTGAAATGTTGCTGAATCTTGTGGTGTAATCGATTTTTCTGTACAAAATCGCATTCCTGAATTATCGTGAAAAAATCACAAAATTGACACATTTTTGAAATTTCGGACACATGACTTTGAAAATGGATCAAAAAATAACCTTTTGGAATTTACAAGAACTCAAGATATTCACATCTGATCCTGAAATGTTGCCGAATCTTGTGGTTTAATCGGTTTGTCTGTACAAAATCGCATTCCAGAATTATCGTGAAATAACCAAAAAATTGACACATTTTTGAAAATTCTGACAGATTAGCAAGGACTCAAGATGTTCAAATCTGAATTCTGAAATGTTGCTGAATATTCTGGAGTAATCGGTTTGTCTGTAAAAAATCGCATTTCTGAATTATCGTGAAAAAACCACAAATCGTGAAAAAACCAATTCTGATATATGACTTTTAAAAAAGGATCATAAAATGATCTTTCTGAATTAGCAAGGACTCAAGATGTTCACACGTGAATCCTAAAATGTTGCTGAATCTTGTGGTGTAATCGGTTTGTCTGTACAAAATCGTATTCCTAAATTATGGTGAAACAACCTCAAAATTGACACATTTTTGAATATTCTGACATATGACTTTGAAAAAAGGATCATAAAATGACCTTTCTGAATTAGCAAGGACTCAAGATGTTCACACGTGAATCCTAAAATGTTGCTGAATCTTGTGGTTTAATCGATTTGTCTGTACAAAATCGCATTCCTGAATTATCATGAAAAAAACACCAAATTGACACATTTTTGAAAATTCTGACATATGAATCTTGTGGTGTAATCGATTTGTCTGTACAAAATCGCATACCTGAATTATCGTGAAAAAACCACAAAATTGACACATTTTTGAAAATTCTGACATCTGACTTTGAACAAAGGATCAAAAATGACCTTCTGGAATTTGCAAGAAAATTCTGACATATGACTTTGAAAAAAGGATCAAAAAAGGACATTTATGAATTAGCAAGGACTCAAGATGTTCACACCTGAATCCTAATATGTTGCGGAATCTTGTGGTGTAATCTGGTTTGTCTGTACAAATCACATTCCTGAATTATCGTGAAAAACGACAAAATTGACACATTTTTGAAAATTCTTTGAAGAAAGGATCAAAAAAGGACCTTCTGGAATTTGCAAGAAGTCAAGATATTCACATTTGAATCCTGAAATGTTGCTGAATCTTGTGGTGTAATCGATTTTTCTGTACAAAATCGCATTCCTGAATTATCGTGAAAAAATCACAAAATTGACACATTTTTGAAAATTCTGACATCTGACTTTGAACAACGGATCAAAAATGACCTTCTGGAATTTGCAAGAAAATTCTGTCATATGACTTTGAAAAAAGGATCATAAAATGACCTTTCTGAATAAGCAAGGACTCAAGATGTTTACACGTGAATCCTAAAATGTTGCTGAATCTTGTGGTTTAATCGATTTTTCTGTACAAAATCGCATTCCTGAATTATCGTGAAAAAATCACAAAATTGACACATTTTTGAAATTTCGGACACATGACTTTGAAAATGGATCAAAAAATGACCTTTTGGAATTTGCAAGAACTCAAGATATTCACATCTAAATCCTGAAATGTTGCTGAATCTTGTGGTGTAATCGGTTTGTTTGTACAAAATCTCATTCCTGAATTGTCGTGAAAAAAAACCACAAAATTGATACATTTTTGAAAATTCTGACATATGACTTTGAAAAAGGATCAGAAAAGGACCTTCTGGAATTTGTACAAAATCGCATTCCTAAATTATCGTGAAACAACCTCAAAATTGACACATTTTTGAAAATTCTGACACATGACTTTGAAAAAAGGATCAAAAAAGGACCTTCTGGAATTAGCAAGAACTCAAGATATTCACATTTGAATCCTGAAATGTTGCTGAATCGGTTTGTCTGTACAAAATCGCATTCCAGAATTATCGTGAAAAAAACAAAAAATTGACACATTTTTGAAAATTCTGACATATTAGCAAGGACTCAAGATGTTCACATCTGAATCCTGAAATGTTGTTGAATATTCTGGAGTAATCGGTTTGTCTGTACAAAATCGCATTTCCGAATTATCGTGAAAAAACCACAAAATTGACACATTTTTGAAAATTCTGACATATGACTTTGAAAAAAGGATCAAAAAAGGATCTTCCTGAATTAACAAGGACTTAAGATGTTCACTTCTGAATCCTGAAATGTTGCTGAATATTCTGGAGTAATTGGTTTGTCTGTACAAAATCGCATTTTTGAATTATCGCGGAAAAACCAAAAAATTTACACATTTTTGAAAATTCTGACATATTAGCAAGGACTAAAGATGTTCACACCTGAATCCTAAAATGTTGCTGAATCTTGTGGTGTAATCGGTTTGTCTGTACAAAATCGTATTCCTAAATTATGGTGAAACAACCTCAAAATTGACACATTTTTGAATATTCTGACATATGACTTTGAAAAAAGGATCAAAAAATGACCTTTCTGAATTAGCAAGGACTCAAGATGTTCACACCTGAATCCTAATATGTTGCGGAATCTTGTGGTGTAATCTGGTTTCCCTGTACAAAATCACATTCCTGAATTATCGTGAAAAACGACAAAATTGACACATTTTTGAAAATTCTTTGAACAAAGGATCAAAAAAAGGACCTTCTAGAATTTGCAAGATATCAAGATATTCACATTTGAATCCTGAAATGTTGCTGAATCTTGTGGTGTAATCGATTTTTCTGTACAAAATCGCATTCCTGAATTATCGTGAAAAAATCACAAAATTGACACATTTTTGAAATTTCGGACACATGACTTTGAAAATGGATCAAAAAATGACCTTTTGGAATTTGCAAGAACTCAAGATATTCACATCTGATCCTGAAATGTTGCCGAATCTTGTGGTTTAATCGGTTTGTCTGTACAAAATCGCATTCCAGAATTATCGTGAAATAACCAAAAAATTGACACATTTTTGAAAATTCTGACATATTAGCAAGGACTCAAGATGTTCAAATCTGAATCCTGAAATGTTGCTGAATCTTGTGGTGTAATCGATTTGTCTGTACAAAATCGCATACCTGAATTATGGTGAAAAAATCACAAAATTGACACATTTTAGAAATTTCGGACACATGACTTGAAAATGGATCAAGAAATGACCTTTTGGAATTTGCAAGAACTCAAGATATTCACATCTAAATCCTGAAATGTTGCTGAATCTTGTGGTGTAATCGGTTTGTTTGTACAAAATCTCATTCCTGAATTGTCGTGAAAAAAAACCACAAAATTGATACATTTTTGAAAATTCTGACACATGACTTTGAAAAAAGGATCAAAAAAGGACCTTCTGGAATTTGTACAAAATCGCATTCCTAAATTATCGTGAAACAACCTCAAAATTGACACATTTTTGAAAATTCTGACACATGACTTTGAAAAAAGGATCAAAAAAGGACCTTCTGTAATTTGCAAGAACTCAAGATATTCACATTGGAATCCTGAAATGTTGCTGAATCTTGTGGTTTAATCAGTTTGTCTGTACAAAATCGCATTCCAAAAAATTGACACATTTTTGAAAATTCTGACATATTAGCAAGGACTCAAGATGTTCAAATCTGAATCCTGAAATGTCGTTGAATATTCTGGAGTAATCGGTTTGTCTGTACAAAATCGCATTTCTGAATTATCGTGAAAAAACCACAAAATTGACACATTTTTGAAAATTCTGACATATGACTTTGAAAAAGGATCAAAAAAGGATCTACCTGAATTAACAAGGACTTAAGATGTTCACTTCTGAATCCTGCAATGTTGCTGAATATTCTGGAGTAATTGGTTTGTCTGTACAAAATCGCATTTTTGAATTATCGCGGAAAAACCACATAATTGACACATTTTTGAATATTCTGACATATGACTTTGAAAAAAGGATCAAAAAATGACCTTTCTGAATTAGCAAGGACTCAAGATGTTCACACCTGAATCCTAATATGTTGCGGAATCTTGTGGTGTAATCTGGTTTCTCTGTACAAAATCACATTCCTGAATTATCGTGAAAAAACCTCAAAATTGACACATTTTTGAAAATTCTGACACATGACTTTCAAAAAAGGATCAAAAAAGGACCTTCTGGAATTTGCAAGAACTCAAGATATTCACATTTGAATCCTGAAATGTTGCTGAATCTTGTGGTGTAATCGGTTTGTCTGTACAAAATCGCATTCCAGAATTATCGTGACAATACCAAAAAATTGACACATTTTTGAAAATTCTGACATATTAGCAAGTACTCAAGATGTTCACATCTGAATCCTGAAATGTTGTTGAATATTCTGGAGTAATCGGTTTGTCTGTACAAAATCGCATTTCTGAATTATCGTGAAAAAACCACAAAATTGACACATTTTTAAAAATTCTGACATATGACTTTGAAAAAGGATCAAAAAAGGATTTTCCTGAATTAACAAGGACTTAAGATGTTCACTTCTGAATCCTGAAATGTTGCTGAATATTCTGGAGTAATTGGTTGGTCTGTACAAAATCGCATTTTTGAATTATCGCGGAAAAACCACATAATTGACACATTTTTGAAAATTCTGACATATGACTTTAAAAAAAAGAATCAAAAAGGACCTTCCTGAATTAGCAAGGACTCAAGATGTTCACATTATCGTGGAAAAACCAAAAAATTGACACATTTTTGAAAATTCTGACATATTAGCAAGGACTAAAGATGTTCACACCTGAATCCTAAAATGTTGCTGAATCTTGTGGTGTAATCGGTTTGTTTGTACAAAATCTCATTCCTTAATTGTCGTGAAAAAAACCACAAAATTGATACATTTTTGAAAATTCTGACATATGACTTTGAAAAAGGATCAGAAAAGGACCTTCTGGAATTTGCAAGAACTACAGATATTCACATCTAAATCCTGAAATGTTGCTGAATCTTGTGGTGTAATCGGTTTGTTTGTACAAAATCTCATTCCTGAATTGTCGTGAAAAAAACCACAAAATTGCTACATTTTTGAAAATTCTGACATATGACTTTGAAAAAGGATCAGAAAAGGACCTTCTGGAATTTGCAAGAACTACAGATATTCACATCTAAATCCTGAAATGTTGCTGAATCTTGTGGTGTAATCGGTTTGTTTGTACAAAATCGCATTCCTGAATTGTCGTGAAAAAAACCACAAAATTAATACATTTTTGAAAATTCTGACATATGACTTTGAAAAAGGATCAAAAAAGGACCTTCTGGAATTTGCAAGAACTCAAGATATTCACATTTGAATCCTGAAATGTTGCTGAATCTTGTGGTGTAATCGGTTTGTCTGTACAAAATCGTATTCCTAAATTATGGTGAAACAACCTCAAAATTGACACATTTTTAAATATTCTGACATATGACTTTGAAAAAAGGATCAAAAAACGACCTTCCTGAATTAGCAAGGACTTAAGATGTTCACATCTGAATCCTGAAATGTTGCTGAATCTTGTGGAGTAATCTGGTTTGTCTGTACAAAATCGCATTCCTGAATTATCGTGAAAAACGACAAAATTGACACATTTTTGAAAATTCTGACATCTGAACTTTGAACAAAGGATCAAAAAAGGACCTTCTGGAATTTGCAAGAACTCAATATATTCACATTTGAATCCTAATATGTTGCTGAATCTTGTGGTGTAATCGATTTTTCTGTACAAAATCGCATTTCTGAATTATCGTGAAAAACCACAAAATTGACACATTTTTGAAAATTCTGACATATGACTTTGAACAACGGATCAAAAATGACCTTCTGGAATTTGCAAGAAAATTCTGACATATGACTTTGAAAAAAGGATCAAAAAATGACCTTTCTGAATTAGCAAGGACTCATGATGTTCACACCTGAATCCTAATATGTTGATGAATCTTGTGTTGTAATTTGGTTTGTCTGTACAAAATCGCATTCCAGAAATATCGTGAAAAAACCAAAAAATTTACACATTTTTGACAATTCTGACATATTAGCAAGGACTCAAGATGTTCACATCTGAATCCTGAAATGTTGCTGAATATTCTGGAGTAATCGGTTTGTCTGTACAAAATCGCATTTCTGAATTATCGTCAAAAAACCACAAAATTGACACATTTTTGAAAATTCTGACATATGACTTTGAAAAAAGGATCAAAAAAGGATCTTCCTGAATTAACAAGGACTTAAGATGTTCACTTCTGAATCCTAAAATGTTGCTGAATATTCTGGAGTAATCGGTTTGTCTGTACAAAATCGCATTTCTGAATTATCGTGAAAAAATCACAAAATTGACACATTTTTGAAAATTCTGACATATGTCTTTAAAAAAAAAGAATCAAAAAGGACCTTCCTGAATTAGTAAGGACTCAAGATGTTCACATTATCGTGGAAAAACCAAAAAATTGACACATTTTTGAAAAGTCTGACACATTAGCAAGGACTAAAGATGTTCACACCTGAATCCTTGTCTGTACAAAATCGTTTTGTCTGTACAAAATCGCATTTCTGAATTATCGTGAAAAAACCACAAAATTGACACATTTTTGAAAATTCTGACATATGACTTTGAAAAAAGGATCAAAAAAAGGATCTTTCTGAATTAAAAAGGACTTAAGATGTTCACTTCTGAATCCTGAAATGTTGCTGAATATTCTGTAGTAATCGGTTTGTCTGTACAAAATCACATTTCTGAATTATCGTGAAAAACTCACAAAATTGACACATTTTTGAAAATTCTGACATATGACTTTAAAAAAAAAGAATCAAAAAGGACCTTCCTGAATTAGCAAGGACTCAAGATGTTCACATTATCGTGGAAAAACCAAAAAATTAACACATTTTTCAAAATTATGACATATGTCCTTGAAAAACAGATGAAAAAGGACCTTCCAGAATGGCCATGGTCTCCATATTTTCACAACTTAATTTTTAAAGGTTGCTGAATCTTGTCGAGTAATCGGTTTCTCTGTTAAAAAAATCCCCAAAAAAGGACCTTCCAGAGTTGCCAAGGTCTCCATATTTTCACATCATGTGACAAATTTTTCAAAAATATGACATATGACCTTTAAAAATGGATCAAAAAAGGACCTTCCAGAGTTGCCAAGTTCTCCATATTTTAACATCTTAATCCTTAAAGGTAGCTGAATCTTGTCGAGTAATCGTTTTCTCTGTAAAAAATTCCGTTCACGAATTATCGTGAAAACCACTCAAACGTGACACATTTTTTTAAAATTATGACGTATGACCTTAAAAAACGGATCAAAAAAGGACCTTCCAGAATTGCCACGGTCTCCATATTTTGACATCTTAATCCTTAAAGGTAGCTGAATCTTGTCGAGTAATCGGTTTCTCTGTTAAAAAAATCCCCAAAAAAGGACCTTCCAGAGTTGCCAAGGTCTCCATATTTTCACATCTTAATCCTTAAAGGTTGCTGAATCTTGCCGTGAATTATCATGATAACCCCTCAAACGTGACACATTTTTCAAAATTATGACTATGACCTTGAAAAACAGATCAAAAAAGGACCTTCCAGAAAGGCCACGGTCCCCATATTTTCGCATCTTATCCTTAAAGGTAGCTGAACCTTGTCGAGTAATCGGTTTCTCTGTAAAAAAAAACCCAAAAAGAACCTTCCAGAGTTGCCAAGGTGTCCATATTTTCACATCATGTGACATATTTTTCAAAAATATAACATATGACCTTTAAAAACGGATCAAAAAAGGACCTTCCAGAGTTGCCAAGTTCACCATATTTTAACATCTTAATCCTTAAAGGTTGCTGAATCTTGTCGAGTAATCGGTTTCTCTGTTAAAAAAATCCCGTTCGTGAATTATCGTGAAAACCCCTCAAACGTGACACATTTTTTTAAAATGATGACATATGACCTTAAAAAACGGATCAAAAAAGGACCTTCTAGATGTGCCAAGGTCTCCATATTTTCAAATATTAATCCTTAAAGGTAGCTGAATCTTGTCGAGTAATCGGTTTCTCTGTAAAAAATCCCGTTCGTGAATTATTATGATAAACCCTCAAACGTGACACATTTTTCAAAATTATGACATATGATCTTGAAAAACAGATCAAAAAATGACCTTCCAGAGCTGGCAAGGTCTCCATATTTTCACATCTTAATCCTTAAAGGTTGCTGAGTCTTGTCGAGTAATCGGTTTCTCTGTAAAAAAAACCCAAAAAGAACCTTCCAGAGTTGCCAAGGTGTCCATATTTTCACATCATGTGACAAATTTTTCAAAAATATGACATATGACCTTTAAAAACGGATCAAAAAAGGACCTTCCAGAGTTGCCAAGTTCACCATATTTTAACATCTTAATCCTTAAAGGTTGCTGAATCTTGTCGAGTAATCGGTTTCTCTGTTAAAAAAATCCCGTTCGTGAAAACCCCTCAAACGTGACACATTTTTTTAAAATGATGACATATGACCTTAAAAAACGGATCAAAAAAGGACCTTCTAGATGTGCCAAGGTCTCCATATTTTTAAATCTTAATCCTTAAAGGTAGCTGAATCTTGTCGAGTAATCGGTTTCTCTGTAAGAAATCCCGTTCGTGAATTATTATGATAAACCCTCAAACGTGACACATTTTTCAAAATTATGACATATGATCTTGAAAAACAGATCAAAAAAAGAGTTGCCAAGGTTTCCATATTTTCACATCTTAATCCTTAAAGGTAACTGAATCTTGTCGAGTAATCGGTTTCTCTGTAAAAAAAAACCCAAAAAGGACCTTCCAGAGTTGCCAAGGTGTCCATATTTTCACATCTAAATCCATAAAGGTTGCTGAATCTTGTCGTAAATTATCATATCAAACGTGACACATTTTTCAAAATTATGACATATGTCCTTGAAAAACATATCAAAAAGGACCTTCCAGAATGGCCACGGTCTCCATATTTTCACATCTTAATCTTTAAAGGTTGCTGAATCTTGTCGAGTAATCGGTTTCTCTGTAAAAAAAATCGCGTTCGTGAGTTATCGTGATAACCCCTCAAACGTGACACATTTTTCAAAATTATGACATATGACCTTTGAAAAACGGATCAAAAAACGACCTTCCAGAGTTGCCAAGGTTTCCATATTTTCACATCTTAATCCTTAAAGGTAGCTGAATCTTGTCGAGTAATCGGTTTCTCTGTAAAAAAAAACCCAAAAAGAACCTTCCAGAGTTGCCAAGGTGTCCATATTTTCACATCATGTGACAAATTTTTCAAAAATATGACATATGACCTTTAAAAACGGATCAAAAAAGGACCTTCCAGAGTTGCCAAGTTCACCATATTTTAACATCTTAATCCTTAAAGGTTGCTGAATCTTGTCGAGTAATCGGTTTCTCTGTTAAAAAAATCCCGTTCGTGAATTATCGTGAAAACCCCTCAAACGTGACACATTTTTTTAAAATGATGACATATGACCTTAAAAAACGGATCAAAAAAGGACCTTCTAGATGTGCCAAGGTCTCCATATTTTCAAATCTTAATCCTTAAAGGTAGCTGAATCTTGTCGAGTAATCGGTTTCTCTGTAAAAAATCCCGTTCGTGAATTATTATGATAAACCCTCAAACGTGACGCATTTTTCAAAATTATGACATATGATCTTGAAAAACAGATCAAAAAAAGAGTTGCCAAGGTTTCCATATTTTCACATCTTAATCTTTAAAGGTAACTGAATCTTGTCGAGTAATCGGTTTCTCTGTAAAAAAAAACCCAAAAAGGACCTTCCAGAGTTGCCAAGGTGTCCATATTTTCACATCATGTGACAAATTTTTCAAAAATATGACATATGACCTTTAAAAATGGATCAAAAAAGGACCTTCCAGAGTTGCCAAGTTCTCCATATTTTAACATCTTAATCCTTAAAGGTAGCTGAATCTTGTCGAGTAATCGTTTTCTCTGTAAAAAATCCCGTTCATGAATTATCGTGAAAAAGGACCTTCCAGAGCTGGCAAGGTCTCCATATTTTCACATCTTAATCCTTAAAGGTTGCTGAATCTTGTCGAGTAATCGTTTTCTCTGTAAAAAATCCCGTTCATGAATTATCGTGAAAAAGGACCTTCCAGAGCTGGCAAGGTCTCCATATTTTCACATCTTAATCCTTAAAGGTTGCTGAATCTTGTCGTAAATTATCATGATAACCCCTCAAACGTGACACATTTTTCAAAATTATGACATATGTCCTTGAAAAACAGATCAAAAATTACCTTCCAGAATGGCCACGGCCTCCATATTTTCACATCTTAATCTTTAAAGGTTGCTGAATCTTGTCGAGTAATCGGTTTCTCTGTGAAAAAAATCGCGTTCGTGAGTTATCGTGAAAACTCCTCAAACGTGACACATTTTTCAAAATTATGACATATGACCTATGAAATATGAAAAACGGATCAAAAAAGACCTTCCAGAGTTGCCAAGGTTTCCATATTTTCACATCTTAATCCTTAAAGGTAACTGAATCTTGTCGAGTAATCGGTTTCTCTGTAAAAAAAAAACCCAAAAAGGACCTTCCAGAGTTGCCAAGGTGTCCATATTTTCACATCATGTGACAAATTTTTCAAAAATATAACATATGACCTTTAAAAATGGATCAAAAAAGGACCTTCCAGAGTTGCCAAGTTCTCCATATTTTAACATCTTAATCCTTAAAGGTAGCTGAATCTTGTCGAGTAATCGTTTTCTCTGTAAAAAATCCCGTTCATGAATTATCGTGAAAAAGGACCTTCCAGAGCTGGCAAGGTCTCCATATTTTCACATCTTAATCCTTAAAGGTTGCTGAATCTTGTCGTAAATTATCATGATAACCCCTCAAACGTGACACATTTTTCAAAATTATGACATATGTCCTTGAAAAACAGATCAAAAAGGACCTTCCAGAATGGCCACGGTCTCCATATTTTCACATCTTAATCTTTAAAGGTTGCTGAATCTTGTCGAGTAATCGGTTTCTCTGTAAAAAAAATCGCGTTCGTGAGTTATCGTGAAAACTCCTCAAACGTGACACATTTTTCAAAATTATGACATATGTCCTTGAAAAACAGATCAAAAATTACCTTCCAGAATGGCCACGGTCTCCATATTTTCACATCTTAATCTTTAAAGGTTGCTGAATCTTGTCGAGTAATCGGTTTCTCTGTGAAAAAAATCGCGTTCGTGAGTTATCGTGAAAACTCCTCAAACGTGACACATTTTTCAAAATTATGACATATGACCTATGAAATATGAAAAACGGATCAAAAAAGACCTTCCAGAGTTGCCAAGGTTTCCATATTTTCACATCTTAATCCTTAAAGGTAACTGAATCTTGTCGAGTAATCGGTTTCTCTGTAAAAAAAAAACCCAAAAAGGACCTTCCAGAGTTGCCAAGGTGTCCATATTTTCACATCATGTGACAAATTTTTCAAAAATATAACATATGACCTTTAAAAATGGATCAAAAAAGGACCTTCCAGAGTTGCCAAGTTCTCCATATTTTAACATCTTAATCCTTAAAGGTAGCTGAATCTTGTCGAGTAATCGTTTTCTCTGTAAAAAATCCCGTTCATGAATTATCGTGAAAACCACTCAAACGTGACACATTTTTTTAAAATTATGACATATGACTTAAAAAAACGGATCAAAAAAGCACCTTCTAGATGTGCCAAGGTCTCCATATTTTCAAATGTAAATCCTTAAAGGTTGCTGAATCTTGTCGAGTAAACGGTTTCTCTGTAAAAAATCCTGTTCGTGAATTATCGTGAAAACCCCTCAAACGTGACACATTTTTCAAAATTATGACATATGACCTTGAAAAACGGATCAAAAAAGGACCTTCCAGAGTTGCCAAGGTCTCCGTACTTTCACATCTTATCCCTTAAGGTTGCTGAGTCTTGTCGAGTAATCGGTTTCTCTGTAAAAAAAAGCCCTCCAACGTGACATATTTTCTCTGTAAAAAAATCCCGTTCGTGAATTATCGTGAATTATCGTGAAAAATTCTCAAGCGTGACACATTTTTCAAAATTATGACATATGACCTTGAAAAACGGATCAAAAAAAGGACCTTCCAGAGTTGCCAAGATTTCCATATTTACACATCTTAATCCTTAAAGGTAGCTGAATCTTGTCGAGTCATCGGTTTCTCTGTAAAAAACCTGATCGTGAATTATCGTGAAAACCCCTCAAACGTGACACATTTTTCAAAATTATGACATATGATTTTGAAAAACGGATCAAAAAAGGACCTTCCAGAGTTGCCAAGGTCTCCATATTTTTACATCTTAATCCTTAAAGGTTGATGAATCTTGTCGAGTAATCGGTTTCTCTGTAAAAAAATCCCGTTCGTAAATCAAAAAAGGACCTTCCAGAGCTGGCAAGGTCTCCATATTTTCACATCTTAATCCTTAAAGGTTGCTGAATCTTGTCGAGTAATCGGTTTCTCTGTAAAAATATCCCGTTCATGAATTATCGTGAAAACCACTCAAACGTGACACAGTTTTTAAAATTATGTCATATGACCTTAAAAACGGATCAAAAAAGGACCTTCTAGATGTGCCAAGGTCTCCATATTTTCAAATCTCAATCTTTAAAGGTTGCTGAATCTTGTCGAGTAATCGGTTTCTCTGTAAAAAGAATCCCCAAAAAAGGAACTTCCAGAGTTGCCAAGGTCTCCATATTTTCACATATTAATCCTTAAAGGTTGCTCAATCTTGTCGAGTAATCGGTTTCTCTGTAAAAAAAAAACTCCTCAAATGTGACAAATTTTTCAAAATTATGACATATGACCTTAAAAAACGGATCAAAAAAGGA
Source organism: Dryomyza anilis (assembly GCA_951804985.1). Lineage (NCBI taxonomy): Eukaryota > Metazoa > Arthropoda > Insecta > Diptera > Dryomyzidae > Dryomyza > Dryomyza anilis. Next base: position 1,659,244 of record OX638135.1, read on the forward strand.
TCTTCTAGATGTGCCAAGGTCTCCATATTTTCAAATGTTAATCCTTAAAGGTTGCTGAAACTTGTCGAGTAATCGGTTTCTCTGTAAAAACCCATCCGTGAATTATCGTGAAAACCCCTCAAACGTGACACATTTTTCAAAATTATGACATATGATCTTGAAAAACGGATCAAAAAGGACCTTCTAGAGTTGCCAAGGTCTCTATATTTTCACATCTTAATCCTTAAAGGTTGCTGAATCTTGTCGAGTAATCAGTTTCTCTGTAAAAAAAATCCCGTTCGTGAATTATCGTGAAAACCCCTCAAACGTGACACATTTTTCAAAATTATGACATATGACCTTGAAAAACGGATCAAAAAAGGACCTTCCAGAGTTGCCGAGGTCTCCATATTTTCACATCTTAATCCTTAAAGGTAGCTGAATCTTGTCGAGTAATCGGTTTCTCTGTAAAAAAAAACCCAAAAAGGACCTTCCAGAGTTGCCAAGGTGTCCATATTTTCACATCATGTGACAAATTTTTCAAAAATATGACATATGACCTTTAAAAATGGATCAAAAAAGGACCTTCCAGAGTTGTCAAGTTCTCCATATTTTAACATCTTAATCCTTAAAGGTAGCTGAATCTTGTCGAGTAATCGTTTTCTCTGTAAAAAATCCCGTTTATGAATTATCGTGAAAACCACTCAAACGTGACTCATTTTTTTAAAACATATGACCTTAAAAAACGGATCAAAAAAGGACCTTCTAGATGTGCCAAGGTCTCCATATTTTCAAATGTTAATCCTTAAAGGTTGCTGAAACTTGTCGAGTAATCGGTTTCTCTGTAAAAACCCATCCGTGAATTATCGTGAAAACCCCTCAAACGTGACACATTTTTCAAAATTATGACATATGATCTTGAAAAACGGATCAAAAAGGACCTTCTAGAGTTGCCAAGGTCTCTATATTTTCACATCTTAATCCTTAAAGGTTGCTGAATCTTGTCGAGTAATCAGTTTCTCTGTAAAAAAAATCCCGTTCGTGAATTATCGTGAAAACCCCTCAAACGTGACACATTTTTCAAAATTATGACATATGACCTTGAAAAACGGATCAAAAAAGGACCTTCCAGAGTTGCCGAGGTCTCCATATTTTCACATCTTAATCCTTAAAGGTAGCTGAATCTTGTCGAGTAATCGGTTTCTCTGTAAAAAAAAACCCAAAAAGGACCTTCCAGAGTTGCCAAGGTGTCCACATTTTCACATCATGTGACAAATTTTTCAAAAATATGACATATGACCTTTAAAAATGGATCAAAAAAGGACCTTCCAGAGTTGTCAAGTTCTCCATATTTTAACATCTTAATCCTTAAAGGTAGCTGAATCTTGTCGAGTAATCGTTTTCTCTGTAAAAAATCCCGTTTATGAATTATCGTGAAAACCACTCAAACGTGACTCATTTTTTTAAAACATATGACCTTAAAAAACGGATCAAAAAAGGACCTTCTAGATGTGCCAAGGTCTCCATATTTACAAATGTTAATCCTTAAAGGTTGCTGAATCTTGTCGAGTAATCGGTATCTCTGTAAAAAATCCTGTTCGTGAATTATCGTGAAAACCCCTCAAACGTGACTCATTTTTCAAAATTATGACATATGACCTTGAAAAACGGATCAAAAAAAGGACCTTCCAGAGTTGCCAAGGTCTCCGTACTTTCACATCCTATCCTTAAAGGTAGCTGAGTCTTGTCGAGTAATCGGTTTCTCTGTAAAAAAAAAAACCCCTCCAACGTGACATATTTTCTCTGTATAAAAATCGCGTTCGTGAATTATCGTGAAAAATCCTCAAGCGTGACACATTTTTCAAAATTATGACATATGACCTTGAAAAACAGATCAAAAAAGGACCTTCCAGAGCTGGCAAGGTCTCCATATTTTCACATCTTAATCCTTAAAGGTTGCTGAATCTTGTCGAGTAATCGGTTTCTCTGTAAAAAAAATCCCGTTCGTGAATTATCGTGAAAACCCCTCAAACGTGACACATTTTTCAAAATTATGACATATGACCTTGAAAAACGGATCAAAAAAAGGACCTTCCAGAGTCGCCAAGATTTCCATATTTACACATCTTAATCCTTAAAGGTAGCTGAATCTTGTCCAGTAATCGGTTTCTCTGTAAAAAAAATCCCCAAAAAAGGATCTTCCAGAGTTGCCAAGGTCTCCATATTTTCACTTATTAATCCTTAAAGGTTGCTGAATCTTGTCGAGTAATCGGTTTCTCTGTAAAAAAAAAACCCTCAAATGTGACAAATTTTTCAAAATTATGACATATACCCTTAAAAAACGGATCAAAAAGAGGACCTTCTAGATGTGCCAAGGTCTCCATATTTTCAAATCTTAATCCTTAAAGGTTGCTGAAACTTGTCGAGTAATCAGTTTTTCTGTAAAAATCCTGATCTTGAATTATCGTGAAAACCAAAAAGGACCTTCCAGAGTTGCCAAGGTGTCCATATTTTCACATCATGTGACAAATTTTTCAAAAATATAACATATGACCTTTAAAAATGGATCAAAAAAGGACCTTCCAGAGTTGCCAAGTTCTCCATATTTTAACATCTTAATCCTTAAAGGTAGCTGAATCTTGTCGAGTAATCGTTTTCTCTGTAAAAAATCCCGTTCATGAATTATCGTGAAAACCACTCAAACGTGACACATTTTTTTAAAATTATGACATATGACTTAAAAAAACGGATCAAAAAAGCACCTTCTAGATGTGCCAAGGTCTCCATATTTTCAAATGTAAATCCTTAAAGGTTGCTGAATCTTGTCGAGTAAACGGTTTCTCTGTAAAAAATCCTGTTCGTGAATTATCGTGAAAACCCCTCAAACGTGACACATTTTTCAAAATTATGACATATGACCTTGAAAAACGGATCAAAAAAGGACCTTCCAGAGTTGCCAAGGTCAACGTACTTTCACATCTTATCCTTAAAGGTTGCTGAGTCTTGTCGAGTAATCGGTTTCTCTGTAAAAAAAAATCCCTCCAACGTGACATATTTTCTCTGTAAAAAAATCCCGTTCGTGAATTATCGTGAATTATCGTGAAAAATTCTCAAGCGTGACACATTTTTCAAAATTATGACATATGACCTTGAAAAACACATCAAAAAAGGACCTTCCAGAGCTGGCAAGGTCTCCATATTTTCACATCTTAATCCTTAAAGGTTGCTGAATCTTGTCGAGTAATCGGTTTCTCTGTAAAAAAAAACCCGTTCGTGAATTATAGTGAAAACCCCTCAAACGGGACACATTTTTCAAAATTATGACATATGACCTTGAAAAACGGATCAAAAAAAGGACCTTCCAGAGTTGCCAAGATTTCCATATTTACACATCTTAATCCTTAAAGGTAGCTGAATCTTGTCGAGTAATCGGTTTCTCTGTAAAAAAAAATCCCCAAAAAAGGATCTTCCAGAGTTGCCAAGGTCTCCATATTTTCACATATTAATCCTTAAAGGTAGCTGAATATTGTCGAGTAATCGGTTTCTCTGTAAAAAAAAACCCTCAAATGTGACAAATTTTTCAAAATTATGACATATGACCTTAAAAACGGACCTTCTAGATGTGCCAAGGTCTCCATATTTTCAAATCTTAATCCTTAAAGGTTGCTGAAACTTGTCGAGTCATCGGTTTCTCTGTAAAAAACCTGATCGTGAATTATCGTGAAAACCCCTCAAACGTGACACATTTTTCAAAATTATGACATATGATTTTGAAAAACGGATCAAAAAAGGACCTTCCAGAGTTGCCAAGGTCTCCATATTTTTACATCTTAATCCTTAAAGGTTGATGAATCTTGTCGAGTAATCGGTTTCTCTGTAAAAAAAATCCCGTTCGTAAATCAAAAAAGGACCTTCCAGAGCTGGCAAGGTCTCCATATTTTCACATCTTAATCCTTAAAGGTTGCTGAATCTTGTCGAGTAATCGGTTTCTCTGTAAAAAAATGCCGTTCATGAATTATCGTGATAACCACTCAAACGTGACACAGTTTTTAAAATTATGTCATATGACCTTAAAAACGGATCAAAAAAGGACCTTCTAGATGTGCCAAGGTCTCCATATTTTCAAATCTCAATCTTTAAAGGTTGCTGAATCTTGTCGAGTAATCGGTTTCGCTGTAAAAAATCCTGTTCGTGAATTATCGTGAAAACCCCTCAAACGTGACACATTTTTCAAAATTATGACATATGACCTTGAAAATCGGATCAAAAAAGGACCTTCCAGAGTTGCAAAGGTCTCCGTATTTTTACAACTTTATCCTTAAAGGTTGCTGAATCTTGTCGAGTAATCGGTTTCTCTGTAAAAAAAATCCCCAAAAAAGGAACTTCCAGAGTTGCCAAGGTCTCCATATTTTCACATATTAATCCTTAAAGGTTGCTCAATCTTGTCGAATAATCGGTTTCTCTGTAAAAAAAAAAACCCCTCAAATGTGACAAATTTTTCAAAATTATGACATATGACCATAAAAAACGGATCAAAAAAGGATCTTCTAGATGTGCCAAGGTCTCCATATTTTCAAATCTTAATCCTTAAAGGTTGCTGAAACTTGTCGAGTCATCGGTTTCTCTGTAAAAAACCTGATCGTGAATTATCGTGAAAACCCCTCAAACGTGACATTTTTTTAATAATATGACATATGACCTTGAAAAACGGATCAAAAAGAACCTTCCAGAGTTGCCAACGTCTCCATATTTTCACATCTTAATCCTTAAAGGTAGCTGAATCTTGTCGAGTAATCGGTTTCTCTGTAAAAAAAATCCCCAAAAAAGGAACTTCCAGAGTTGCCAAGGTCTCCATATTTTCACATATTAATCCTTAAAGGTTTCTCAATCTTGTCGAGTAATCGGTTTCTCTGTAAAAAAAAAAACCCTCAAATGTGACAAATTTTTCAAAATTATGACATATGACCATAAAAAACGGATCAAAAAAGGATCTTCTAGATGTGCCAAGGTCTCCATATTTTTAAATGTTAATCCTTAAAGGTTGCTGAAATTTGTCGAGTAATCGGTTTCTCTGTAAAAACCCATTCGTGAATTATCGTGAAAACCCCTCAAACGTGACACATTTTTCAAAATTATGACATATGATCTTGAAAAACGGATCAAAAAGGACCTTCTAGAGTTGCCAAGGTCTCTATATTTTCACATCTTAATCCTTAAAGGTTGCTGAATCTTGTAGAGTAATCAGTTTCTCTGTAAAAAAAAAACCCAAAAAGGACCTTACAGAGTTGCCAAGGTGTCCATATTTTCAGATCATGTGACAAATTTTTCAAAAATATGACATATGACCTTTAAAAATGGATCAAAAAAGGACCTTCCAGAGTTGTCAAGTTCTCCATATTTTAACATCTTAATCCTTAAAGGTAGCTGAATCTTGTCGAGTAATCGTTTTCTCTGTAAAAAATCCCGTTCATGAATTATCGTGAAAACCACTCAAACGTGACTCATTTTTTTAAAACATATGACCTTAAAAAACGGATCAAAAAAGGACCTTCTAGATGTGCCAAGGTCTCCATATTTACAAATGTTAATCCTTAAAGGTTGCTGAATCTTGTCGAGTAATCGGTATCTCTGTAAAAAATCCTGTTCGTGAATTATCGTGAAAACCCCTCAAACGTGACACATTTTTCAAAATTATGACATATGACCTTGAAAAACGGATCAAAAAAAGGACCTTCCAGAGTTGCCAAGGTCTCCGTACTTTCACATCTTATCCTTAAAGGTAGCTGAGTCTTGTCGAGTAATCGGTTTCTCTGTAAAAAAAAAACCCCTCCAACGTGACATATTTTCTCTGTAAAAAAATCCCGTTCGTGAATTATCGTGAAAAATCCTCAAGCGTGACACATTTTTCAAAATTATGACATATGACCTTGAAAAACAGATCAAAAAAGGACCTTCCAGAGCTGGCAAGGTCTCCATATTTTCACATATTAATCCTTAAAGGTTGCTGAATCTTGTCGAGTAATCGGTTTCTCTGTAAAAAAAAAAAACCCTCAAATGTGACAAATTTTTCAAAATTATGACATATACCCTTAAAAAACGGATCAAAAAAAGGACCTTCTAGATGTGCCAAGGTCTCCATATTTTCAAATCTTAATCCTTAAAGGTTGCTGAAACTTGTCGAGTAATCAGTTTCTCTGTAAAAATCCTGATCTTGAATTATCGTGAAAACCAAAAAGGACCTTCCAGAGTTGCCAAGGTGTCCATATTTTCACATCATGTGACAAATTTTTCAAAAATATAACATATGACCTTTAAAAATGGATCAAAAAAGGACCTTCCAGAGTTGCCAAGTTCTCCATATTTTAACATCTTAATCCTTAAAGGTAGCTGAATCTTGTCGAGTAATCGTTTTCTCTGTAAAAAATCCCGTTCATGAATTATCGTGAAAACCACTCAAACGTGACACATTTTTTTAAAATTATGACATATGACTTAAAAAAACGGATCAAAAAAGCACCTTCTAGATGTGCCAAGGTCTCCATATTTTCAAATGTAAATCCTTAAAGGTTGCTGAATCTTGTCGAGTAAACGGTTTCTCTGTAAAAAATTCTGTTCGTGAATTATCGTGAAAACCCCTCAAACGTGACACATTTTTCAAAATTATGACATATGACCTTGAAAAACGGATCAAAAAAGGACCTTCCAGAGTTGCCAAGGTCTCCGTACTTTCACATCTTATCCTTAAAGGTTGCTGAGTCTTGTCGAGTAATCGGTTTCTCTGTAAAAAAAAACCCCTCCAACGTGACATATTTTCTCTGTAAAAAAATCCCGTTCGTGAATTATCGTGAACAATTCTCAAGCGTGACACATTTTTCAAAATTATGACATATGACCTTGAAAAACACATCAAAAAAGGACCTTCCAGAGCTGGCAAGGTCTCCATATTTTCACATCTTAATCCTTAAAGGTTGCTGAATCTTGTCGAGTAATCGGTTTCTCTGTAAAAAAAATCCCGTTCGTGAATTATCGTGAAAACCCCTCAAACGTGACACATTTTTCAAAATTATGACATATGACCTTGAAAAACGGATCAAAAAAAGGACCTTCCAGAGTTGCCAAGATTTCCATATTTACACATCTTAATCCTTAAAGGTAGCTGAATCTTGTCGAGTAATCGGTTTCTCTGTAAAAAAAAATCCCCAAAAAAGGATCTTCCAGAGTTGCCAAGGTCTCCATATTTTCACATATTAATCCTTAAAGGTAGCTGAATATTGTCGAGTAATCGGTTTCTCTGTAAAAAAAAACCCTCAAATGTGACAAATTTTTCAAAATTATGACATATGACCTTAAAAACGGACCTTCTAGATGTGCCAAGGTCTCCATATTTTCAAATCTTAATCCTTAAAGGTTGCTGAAACTTGTCGAGTCATCGGTTTCTCTGTAAAAAACCTGATCGTGAATTATCGTGAAAACCCCTCAAACGTGACACATTTTTCAAAATTATGACATATGATTTTGAAAAACGGATCAAAAAAAGGACCTTCCAGAGTTGCCAAGATTTCCATATTTTCACATATTAATCCTTAAAGGTTGCTGAATCTTGTCGAGTAATCGGTTTCTCTGTAAAAAAAAACCCTCAAATGTGACAAATTTTTCAAAATTATGACATATACCCTTAAAAAACGGATCAAAAAAAGGACCTTCTAGATGTGCCAAGGTCTCCATATTTTCAAATCTTAATCCTTAAAGGTTGCTGAAACTTGTCGAGTAATCAGTTTCTCTGTAAAAATCCTGATCTTGAATTATCGTGAAAACCAAAAAGGACCTTCCAGAGTTGCCAAGGTGTCCATATTTTCACATCATGTGACAAATTTTTCAAAAATATAACAGATGACCTTTAAAAATGGATCAAAAAAGGACCTTCCAGAGTTGCCAAGTTCTCCATATTTTAACATCTTAATCCTTAAAGGTAGCTGAATCTTGTCGTAAATTATCATGATAACCCCTCAAACGTGACACATTTTTCAAAATTATGACATATGTCCTTGAAAAACAGATCAAAAAGGACCTTCCAGAGCTGGCAAGGTCTCCATATTTTCACATCTTAATCCTTAAAGGTTGCTGAATCTTGTCGTAAATTATCATGATAACCCCTCAAACGTGACACATTTTTCAAAATTATGACATATGTCCTTGAAAAACAGATCAAAAAGGACCTTCCAGAATGGCCACAGTCTCCATATTTTCACATCTTAATCTTTAAAGGTTGCTGAATCTTGTCGAGTAATCGGTTTCTCTGTAAAAAAAATCGCGTTCGTGAGTTATCGTGAAAACTCCTCAAACGTGACACATTTTTCAAAATTATGACATATGTCCTTGAAAAACAGATCAAAAATTACCTTCCAGAATGGCCACGGTCTCCATATTTTCACATCTTAATCTTTAAAGGTTGCTGAATCTTGTCGAGTAATCGGTTTCTCTGTGAAAAAAATCGCGTTCGTGAGTTATCGTGAAAACTCCTCAAACGTGACACATTTTTCAAAATTATGACATATGACCTATGAAATATGAAAAACGGATCAAAAAAGACCTTCCAGAGTTGCCAAGGTTTCCATATTTTCACATCTTAATCCTTAAAGGTAACTGAATCTTGTCGAGTAATCGGTTTCTCTGTAAAAAAAAAACCCAAAAAGGACCTTCCAGAGTTGCCAAGGTGTCCATATTTTCACATCATGTGACAAATTTTTCAAAAATATAACATATGACCTTTAAAAATGGATCAAAAAAGGACCTTCCAGAGTTGCCAAGTTCTCCATATTTTAACATCTTAATCCTTAAAGGTAGCTGAATCTTGTCGAGTAATCGTTTTCTCTGTAAAAAATCCCGTTCATGAATTATCGTGAAAACCACTCAAACGTGACACATTTTTTTAAAATTATGACATATGACTTAAAAAAACGGATCAAAAAAGCACCTTCTAGATGTGCCAAGGTCTCCATATTTTCAAATGTAAATCCTTAAAGGTTGCTGAATCTTGTCGAGTAAACGGTTTCTCTGTAAAAAATCCTGTTCGTGAATTATCGTGAAAACCCCTCAAACGTGACACATTTTTCAAAATTATGACATATGACCTTGAAAAACGGATCAAAAAAGGACCTTCCAGAGTTGCCAAGGTCTCCGTACTTTCACATCTTATCCCTTAAGGTTGCTGAGTCTTGTCGAGTAATCGGTTTCTCTGTAAAAAAAAGCCCTCCAACGTGACATATTTTCTCTGTAAAAAAATCCCGTTCGTGAATTATCGTGAATTATCGTGAAAAATTCTCAAGCGTGACACATTTTTCAAAATTATGACATATGACCTTGAAAAACGGATCAAAAAAAGGACCTTCCAGAGTTGCCAAGATTTCCATATTTACACATCTTAATCCTTAAAGGTAGCTGAATCTTGTCGAGTCATCGGTTTCTCTGTAAAAAACCTGATCGTGAATTATCGTGAAAACCCCTCAAACGTGACACATTTTTCAAAATTATGACATATGATTTTGAAAAACGGATCAAAAAAGGACCTTCCAGAGTTGCCAAGGTCTCCATATTTTTACATCTTAATCCTTAAAGGTTGATGAATCTTGTCGAGTAATCGGTTTCTCTGTAAAAAAATCCCGTTCGTAAATCAAAAAAGGACCTTCCAGAGCTGGCAAGGTCTCCATATTTTCACATCTTAATCCTTAAAGGTTGCTGAATCTTGTCGAGTAATCGGTTTCTCTGTAAAAATATCCCGTTCATGAATTATCGTGAAAACCACTCAAACGTGACACAGTTTTTAAAATTATGTCATATGACCTTAAAAACGGATCAAAAAAGGACCTTCTAGATGTGCCAAGGTCTCCATATTTTCAAATCTCAATCTTTAAAGGTTGCTGAATCTTGTCGAGTAATCGGTTTCTCTGTAAAAAGAATCCCCAAAAAAGGAACTTCCAGAGTTGCCAAGGTCTCCATATTTTCACATATTAATCCTTAAAGGTTGCTCAATCTTGTCGAGTAATCGGTTTCTCTGTAAAAAAAAAACTCCTCAAATGTGACAAATTTTTCAAAATTATGACATATGACCTTAAAAAACGGATCAAAAAAGGATCTTCTAGATGTGCCAAGGTCTCCATATTTTCAAATGTTAATCCTTAAAGGTTGCTGAAACTTGTCGAGTAATCGGTTTCTCTGTAAAAACCCATCCGTGAATTATCGTGAAAACCCCTCAAACGTGACACATTTTTCAAAATTATGACATATGATCTTGAAAAACGGATCAAAAAGGACCTTCTAGAGTTGCCAAGGTCTCTATATTTTCACATCTTAATCCTTAAAGGTTGCTGAATCTTGTCGAGTAATCAGTTTCTCTGTAAAAAAAATCCCGTTCGTGAATTATCGTGAAAACCCCTCAAACGTGACACATTTTTCAAAATTATGACATATGACCTTGAAAAACGGATCAAAAAAGGACCTTCCAGAGTTGCCGAGGTCTCCATATTTTCACATCTTAATCCTTAAAGGTAGCTGAATCTTGTCGAGTAATCGGTTTCTCTGTAAAAAAAAACCCAAAAAGGACCTTCCAGAGTTGCCAAGGTGTCCATATTTTCACATCATGTGACAAATTTTTCAAAAATATGACATATGACCTTTAAAAATGGATCAAAAAAGGACCTTCCAGAGTTGTCAAGTTCTCCATATTTTAACATCTTAATCCTTAAAGGTAGCTGAATCTTGTCGAGTAATCGTTTTCTCTGTAAAAAATCCCGTTTATGAATTATCGTGAAAACCACTCAAACGTGACTCATTTTTTTAAAACATATGACCTTAAAAAACGGATCAAAAAAGGACCTTCTAGATGTGCCAAGGTCTCCATATTTTCAAATGTTAATCCTTAAAGGTTGCTGAAACTTGTCGAGTAATCGGTTTCTCTGTAAAAACCCATCCGTGAATTATCGTGAAAACCCCTCAAACGTGACACATTTTTCAAAATTATGACATATGATCTTGAAAAACGGATCAAAAAGGACCTTCTAGAGTTGCCAAGGTCTCTATATTTTCACATCTTAATCCTTAAAGGTTGCTGAATCTTGTCGAGTAATCAGTTTCTCTGTAAAAAAAATCCCGTTCGTGAATTATCGTGAAAACCCCTCAAACGTGACACATTTTTCAAAATTATGACATATGACCTTGAAAAACGGATCAAAAAAGGACCTTCCAGAGTTGCCGAGGTCTCCATATTTTCACATCTTAATCCTTAAAGGTAGCTGAATCTTGTCGAGTAATCGGTTTCTCTGTAAAAAAAAACCCAAAAAGGACCTTCCAGAGTTGCCAAGGTGTCCACATTTTCACATCATGTGACAAATTTTTCAAAAATATGACATATGACCTTTAAAAATGGATCAAAAAAGGACCTTCCAGAGTTGTCAAGTTCTCCATATTTTAACATCTTAATCCTTAAAGGTAGCTGAATCTTGTCGAGTAATCGTTTTCTCTGTAAAAAATCCCGTTTATGAATTATCGTGAAAACCACTCAAACGTGACTCATTTTTTTAAAACATATGACCTTAAAAAACGGATCAAAAAAGGACCTTCTAGATGTGCCAAGGTCTCCATATTTACAAATGTTAATCCTTAAAGGTTGCTGAATCTTGTCGAGTAATCGGTATCTCTGTAAAAAATCCTGTTCGTGAATTATCGTGAAAACCCCTCAAACGTGACTCATTTTTCAAAATTATGACATATGACCTTGAAAAACGGATCAAAAAAAGGACCTTCCAGAGTTGCCAAGGTCTCCGTACTTTCACATCCTATCCTTAAAGGTAGCTGAGTCTTGTCGAGTAATCGGTTTCTCTGTAAAAAAAAAAACCCCTCCAACGTGACATATTTTCTCTGTATAAAAATCCCGTTCGTGAATTATCGTGAAAAATCCTCAAGCGTGACACATTTTTCAAAATTATGACATATGACCTTGAAAAACAGATCAAAAAAGGACCTTCCAGAGCTGGCAAGGTCTCCATATTTTCACATCTTAATCCTTAAAGGTTGCTGAATCTTGTCGAGTAATCGGTTTCTCTGTAAAAAAAATCCCGTTCGTGAATTATCGTGAAAACCCCTCAAACGTGACACATTTTTCAAAATTATGACATATGACCTTGAAAAACGGATCAAAAAAAGGACCTTCCAGAGTCGCCAAGATTTCCATATTTACACATCTTAATCCTTAAAGGTAGCTGAATCTTGTCCAGTAATCGGTTTCTCTGTAAAAAAAATCCCCAAAAAAGGATCTTCCAGAGTTGCCAAGGTCTCCATATTTTCACTTATTAATCCTTAAAGGTTGCTGAATCTTGTCGAGTAATCGGTTTCTCTGTAAAAAAAAAACCCTCAAATGTGACAAATTTTTCAAAATTATGACATATACCCTTAAAAAACGGATCAAAAAGAGGACCTTCTAGATGTGCCAAGGTCTCCATATTTTCAAATCTTAATCCTTAAAGGTTGCTGAAACTTGTCGAGTAATCAGTTTTTCTGTAAAAATCCTGATCTTGAATTATCGTGAAAACCAAAAAGGACCTTCCAGAGTTGCCAAGGTGTCCATATTTTCACATCATGTGACAAATTTTTCAAAAATATAACATATGACCTTTAAAAATGGATCAAAAAAGGACCTTCCAGAGTTGCCAAGTTCTCCATATTTTAACATCTTAATCCTTAAAGGTAGCTGAATCTTGTCGAGTAATCGTTTTCTCTGTAAAAAATCCCGTTCATGAATTATCGTGAAAACCACTCAAACGTGACACATTTTTTTAAAATTATGACATATGACTTAAAAAAACGGATCAAAAAAGCACCTTCTAGATGTGCCAAGGTCTCCATATTTTCAAATGTAAATCCTTAAAGGTTGCTGAATCTTGTCGAGTAAACGGTTTCTCTGTAAAAAATCCTGTTCGTGAATTATCGTGAAAACCCCTCAAACGTGACACATTTTTCAAAATTATGACATATGACCTTGAAAAACGGATCAAAAAAGGACCTTCCAGAGTTGCCAAGGTCAACGTACTTTCACATCTTATCCTTAAAGGTTGCTGAGTCTTGTCGAGTAATCGGTTTCTCTGTAAAAAAAAATCCCTCCAACGTGACATATTTTCTCTGTAAAAAAATCCCGTTCGTGAATTATCGTGAATTATCGTGAAAAATTCTCAAGCGTGACACATTTTTCAAAATTATGACATATGACCTTGAAAAACACATCAAAAAAGGACCTTCCAGAGCTGGCAAGGTCTCCATATTTTCACATCTTAATCCTTAAAGGTTGCTGAATCTTGTCGAGTAATCGGTTTCTCTGTAAAAAAAAACCCGTTCGTGAATTATAGTGAAAACCCCTCAAACGGGACACATTTTTCAAAATTATGACATATGACCTTGAAAAACGGATCAAAAAAAGGACCTTCCAGAGTTGCCAAGATTTCCATATTTACACATCTTAATCCTTAAAGGTAGCTGAATCTTGTCGAGTAATCGGTTTCTCTGTAAAAAAAATCCCCAAAAAAGGATCTTCCAGAGTTGCCAAGGTCTCCATATTTTCACATATTAATCCTTAAAGGTAGCTGAATATTGTCGAGTAATCGGTTTCTCTGTAAAAAAAAACCCTCAAATGTGACAAATTTTTCAAAATTATGACATATGACCTTAAAAACGGACCTTCTAGATGTGCCAAGGTCTCCATATTTTCAAATCTTAATCCTTAAAGGTTGCTGAAACTTGTCGAGTCATCGGTTTCTCTGTAAAAAACCTGATCGTGAATTATCGTGAAAACCCCTCAAACGTGACACATTTTTCAAAATTATGACATATGATTTTGAAAAACGGATCAAAAAAGGACCTTCCAGAGTTGCCAAGGTCTCCATATTTTTACATCTTAATCCTTAAAGGTTGATGAATCTTGTCGAGTAATCGGTTTCTCTGTAAAAAAAATCCCGTTCGTAAATCAAAAAAGGACCTTCCAGAGCTGGCAAGGTCTCCATATTTTCACATCTTAATCCTTAAAGGTTGCTGAATCTTGTCGAGTAATCGGTTTCTCTGTAAAAAAATGCCGTTCATGAATTATCGTGATAACCACTCAAACGTGACACAGTTTTTAAAATTATGTCATATGACCTTAAAAACGGATCAAAAAAGGACCTTCTAGATGTGCCAAGGTCTCCATATTTTCAAATCTCAATCTTTAAAGGTTGCTGAATCTTGTCGAGTAATCGGTTTCGCTGTAAAAAATCCTGTTCGTGAATTATCGTGAAAACCCCTCAAACGTGACACATTTTTCAAAATTATGACATATGACCTTGAAAATCGGATCAAAAAAGGACCTTCCAGAGTTGCAAAGGTCTCCGTATTTTTACAACTTTATCCTTAAAGGTTGCTGAATCTTGTCGAGTAATCGGTTTCTCTGTAAAAAAAATCCCCAAAAAAGGAACTTCCAGAGTTGCCAAGGTCTCCATATTTTCACATATTAATCCTTAAAGGTTGCTCAATCTTGTCGAATAATCGGTTTCTCTGTAAAAAAAAAAACCCCTCAAATGTGACAAATTTTTCAAAATTATGACATATGACCATAAAAAACGGATCAAAAAAGGATCTTCTAGATGTGCCAAGGTCTCCATATTTTCAAATCTTAATCCTTAAAGGTTGCTGAAACTTGTCGAGTCATCGGTTTCTCTGTAAAAAACCTGATCGTGAATTATCGTGAAAACCCCTCAAACGTGACATTTTTTTAATAATATGACATATGACCTTGAAAAACGGATCAAAAAGAACCTTCCAGAGTTGCCAACGTCTCCATATTTTCACATCTTAATCCTTAAAGGTAGCTGAATCTTGTCGAGTAATCGGTTTCTCTGTAAAAAAAATCCCCAAAAAAGGAACTTCCAGAGTTGCCAAGGTCTCCATATTTTCACATATTAATCCTTAAAGGTTGCTCAATCTTGTCGAGTAATCGGTTTCTCTGTAAAAAAAAAAACCCTCAAATGTGACAAATTTTTCAAAATTATGACATATGACCATAAAAAACGGATCAAAAAAGGATCTTCTAGATGTGCCAAGGTCTCCATATTTTTAAATGTTAATCCTTAAAGGTTGCTGAAATTTGTCGAGTAATCGGTTTCTCTGTAAAAACCCATTCGTGAATTATCGTGAAAACCCCTCAAACGTGACACATTTTTCAAAATTATGACATATGATCTTGAAAAACGGATCAAAAAGGACCTTCTAGAGTTGCCAAGGTCTCTATATTTTCACATCTTAATCCTTAAAGGTTGCTGAATCTTGTAGAGTAATCAGTTTCTCTGTAAAAAAAAAACCCAAAAAGGACCTTACAGAGTTGCCAAGGTGTCCATATTTTCAGATCATGTGACAAATTTTTCAAAAATATGACATATGACCTTTAAAAATGGATCAAAAAAGGACCTTCCAGAGTTGTCAAGTTCTCCATATTTTAACATCTTAATCCTTAAAGGTAGCTGAATCTTGTCGAGTAATCGTTTTCTCTGTAAAAAATCCCGTTCATGAATTATCGTGAAAACCACTCAAACGTGACTCATTTTTTTAAAACATATGACCTTAAAAAACGGATCAAAAAAGGACCTTCTAGATGTGCCAAGGTCTCCATATTTACAAATGTTAATCCTTAAAGGTTGCTGAATCTTGTCGAGTAATCGGTATCTCTGTAAAAAATCCTGTTCGTGAATTATCGTGAAAACCCCTCAAACGTGACACATTTTTCAAAATTATGACATATGACCTTGAAAAACGGATCAAAAAAGGACCTTCCAGAGTTGCCAAGGTCTCCGTACTTTCACATCTTATCCTTAAAGGTAGCTGAGTCTTGTCGAGTAATCGGTTTCTCTGTAAAAAAAAAACCCCTCCAACGTGACATATTTTCTCTGTAAAAATATCCCGTTCGTGAATTATCGTGAAAAATCCTCAAGCGTGACACATTTTTCAAAATTATGACATATGACCTTGAAAAACAGATCAAAAAAGGACCTTCCAGAGCTGGCAAGGTCTCCATATTTTCACATATTAATCCTTAAAGGTTGCTGAATCTTGTCGAGTAATCGGTTTCTCTGTAAAAAAAAAAAACCCTCAAATGTGACAAATTTTTCAAAATTATGACATATACCCTTAAAAAACGGATCAAAAAAAGGACCTTCTAGATGTGCCAAGGTCTCCATATTTTCAAATCTTAATCCTTAAAGGTTGCTGAAACTTGTCGAGTAATCAGTTTCTCTGTAAAAATCCTGATCTTGAATTATCGTGAAAACCAAAAAGGACCTTCCAGAGTTGCCAAGGTGTCCATATTTTCACATCATGTGACAAATTTTTCAAAAATATAACATATGACCTTTAAAAATGGATCAAAAAAGGACCTTCCAGAGTTGCCAAGTTCTCCATATTTTAACATCTTAATCCTTAAAGGTAGCTGAATCTTGTCGAGTAATCGTTTTCTCTGTAAAAAATCCCGTTCATGAATTATCGTGAAAACCACTCAAACGTGACACATTTTTTTAAAATTATGACATATGACTTAAAAAAACGGATCAAAAAAGCACCTTCTAGATGTGCCAAGGTCTCCATATTTTCAAATGTAAATCCTTAAAGGTTGCTGAATCTTGTCGAGTAAACGGTTTCTCTGTAAAAAATTCTGTTCGTGAATTATCGTGAAAACCCCTCAAACGTGACACATT
Organism: Dryomyza anilis; assembly: GCA_951804985.1. Lineage (NCBI taxonomy): Eukaryota > Metazoa > Arthropoda > Insecta > Diptera > Dryomyzidae > Dryomyza > Dryomyza anilis. The sequence continues at coordinate 1,675,983 of OX638135.1, forward strand.
TTTCAAAATTATGACATATGACCTTGAAAAACGGATCAAAAAAGGACCTTCCAGAGTTGCCAAGGTCTCCGTACTTTCACATCTTATCCTTAAAGGTTGCTGAGTCTTGTCGAGTAATCGGTTTCTCTGTAAAAAAAAACCCCTCCAACGTGACATATTTTCTCTGTAAAAAAATCCCGTTCGTGAATTATCGTGAACAATTCTCAAGCGTGACACATTTTTCAAAATTATGACATATGACCTTGAAAAACACATCAAAAAAGGACCTTCCAGAGCTGGCAAGGTCTCCATATGTTCACATCTTAATCCTTAAAGGTTGCTGAATCTTGTCGAGTAATCGGTTTCTCTGTAAAAAAAATCCCGTTCGTGAATTATCGTGAAAACCCCTCAAACGTGACACATTTTTCAAAATTATGACATATGACCTTGAAAAACGGATCAAAAAAAGGACCTTCCAGAGTTGCCAAGATTTCCATATTTACACATCTTAATCCTTAAAGGTAGCTGAATCTTGTCGAGTAATCGGTTTCTCTGTAAAAAAAAATCCCCAAAAAAGGATCTTCCAGAGTTGCCAAGGTCTCCATATTTTCACATATTAATCCTTAAAGGTAGCTGAATATTGTCGAGTAATCGGTTTCTCTGTAAAAAAAAACCCTCAAATGTGACAAATTTTTCAAAATTATGACATATGACCTTAAAAACGGACCTTCTAGATGTGCCAAGGTCTCCATATTTTCAAATCTTAATCCTTAAAGGTTGCTGAAACTTGTCGAGTCATCGGTTTCTCTGTAAAAAACCTGATCGTGAATTATCGTGAAAACCCCTCAAACGTGACACATTTTTCAAAATTATGACATATGATTTTGAAAAACGGATCAAAAAAAGGACCTTCCAGAGTTGCCAAGATTTCCATATTTTCACATATTAATCCTTAAAGGTTGCTGAATCTTGTCGAGTAATCGGTTTCTCTGTAAAAAAAAACCCTCAAATGTGACAAATTTTTCAAAATTATGACATATACCCTTAAAAAACGGATCAAAAAAAGGACCTTCTAGATGTGCCAAGGTCTCCATATTTTCAAATCTTAATCCTTAAAGGTTGCTGAAACTTGTCGAGTAATCAGTTTCTCTGTAAAAATCCTGATCTTGAATTATCGTGAAAACCAAAAAGGACCTTCCAGAGTTGCCAAGGTGTCCATATTTTCACATCATGTGACAAATTTTTCAAAAATATAACAGATGACCTTTAAAAATGGATCAAAAAAGGACCTTCCAGAGTTGCCAAGTTCTCCATATTTTAACATCTTAATCCTTAAAGGTAGCTGAATCTTGTCGAGTAATCGTTTTCTCTGTAAAAAATCCCGTTCATGAATTATCGTGAAAACCACTCAAACGTGACACATTTTTTTAAAATTATGACATATGACTTAAAAAAACGGATCAAAAAAGCACCTTCTAGATGTGCCAAGGTCTCCATATTTTCAAATGTAAATCCTTAAAGGTTGCTGAATCTTGTCGAGTAAACGGTTTCTCTGTAAAAAATCCTGTTCGTGAATTATCGTGAAAACCCCTCAAACGTGACACATTTTTCAAAATTATGACATATGACCTTGAAAAACGGATCAAAAAAGGACCTTCCAGAGTTGCCAAGGTCTCCGTACTTTCACATCTTATCCTTAAAGGTTGCTGAGTCTTGTCGAGTAATCGGTTTCTCTGTAAAAAAAAACCCCTCCAACGTGACATATTTTCTCTGTAAAAAAATCCCGTTCGTGAATTATCGTGAAAAATTCTCAAGCGTGACAAATTTTTCTAAATTATGACATATGACCTTGAAAAACACATCAAAAAAGGACCTTCCAGAGCTGGCAAGGTCTCCATATTTTCACATCTTAATCCTTAAAGGTTGCTGAATCTTGTCGAGTAATCGGTTTCTCTGTAAAAAAAATCCCGTTCGTGAATTATCGTGAAAACCCCTCAAACGTGACACATTTTTCAAAATTATGACATATGACCTTTAAAAACGGATCAAAAAAAGGACCTTCCAGAGTTGCCAAGATTTCCATATTTACACATCTTAATCCTTAAAGGTAGCTGAATCTTGTCGAGTAATCGGTTTCTCTGTAAAAAAAAATCCCCAAAAAAGGATCTTCCAGAGTTGCCAAGGTCTCCATATTTTCACATATTAATCCTTAAAGGTTGCTGAATATTGTCGAGTAATCGGTTTCTCTGTAAAAAAAACCCTCAAATGTGACAAATTTTTCAAAATTATGACATATGACCTTAAAAACGGACCTTCTAGATGTGCCAAGGTCTCCATATTTTCAAATCTTAATCCTTAAAGGTTGCTGAAACTTGTCGAGTCATCGGTTTCTCTGTAAAAAACCTGATCGTGAATTATCGTGAAAACCCCTCAAACGTGACACATTTTTCAAAATTATGACATATGATTTTGAAAAACGGATCAAAAAAGGACCTTCCAGAGTTGCCAAGGTCTCCATATTTTTACATCTTAATCCTTAAAGGTTGATGAATCTTGTCGAGTAATCGGTTTCTCTGTAAAAAAATCCCGTTCGTAAATCAAAAAAGGACCTTCCAGAGCTGGCAAGGTCTCCATATTTTCACATCTTAATCCTTAAAGGTTGCTGAATCTTGTCGAGTAATCGGTTTCTCTGTAAAAAAAAATCCCGTTCATGAATTATCGTGAAAACCACTCAAACGTGACACAGTTTTTAAAATTATGTCATATGACCTTAAAAACGGATCAAAAAAGGACCTTCTAGATGTGCCAAGGTCTCCATATTTTCAAATCTCAATCTTTAAAGGTTGCTGAATCTTTTCGAGTAATCGGTTTCTCTGTAAAAAATCCTGTTCGTGAATTATCGTGAAAACCCCTCAAACGTGACACATTTTTCAAAATTATGACATATGACCTTGAAAAACGGATCAAAAAAGGACCTTCCAGAGTTGCAAAGGTCTCCGTATTTTTACAACTTTATCCTTAAAGGTTGCTGAATCTTGTCGAGTAATCGGTTTCTCTGTAAAAAATCCCGTTCGTGAATTATCGTGAAAACCCCTCAAACGTGACATATTTTTCAATAATATGACATATGACCTTGAAAAACGGATCAAAAAGAACCTTCCAGAGTTGCCAAGGTCTCCATATTTTCACATCTTAATCCTTAAAGGTAGCTGAATCTTGTCGAGTAATCGGTTTCTCTGTAAAAAAAATCCCCAAAAAAGGAACTTCCAGAGTTGCCAAGGTCTCCATATTTTCACATATTAATCCTTAAAGGTTGCTCAATCTTGTCGAGTAATCGGTTTCTCTGTAAAAAAAAAACCCTCAAATGTGACAAATTTTTCAAAATTATGACATATGACCTTAAAAAACGGATCAAAAAAGGATCTTCTAGATGTGCCAAAGTCTCCATATTTTCAAATGTTAATCCTTAAAGGTTGCTGAAACTTGTCGAGTAATCGGTTTCTCTGTAAAAACCCATTCGTGAATTATCGTGAAAACCCCTCAAACGTGACACATTTTTCAAAATTATGACATATGATTTTGAAAAACGGATCAAAAAGGACCTTTTAGAGTTGCCAAGGTCTCTATATTTTCACATCTTAATCCTTAAAGGTTGCTGAATCTTGTCGAGTAATCAGTTTCTCTGTAAAAAAATCCCGTTCGTGAATTATCGTGAAAACCCCTCAAACGTGACACATTTTTCAAAATTATGACATATGACCTTGAAAAACGGATCAAAAAAGGACCTCCAGAGTTGCCGAGGTCTCCATTTTTTCACATCTTAATCCTTAAAGGTAGCTGAATCTTGTCGAGTAATCGGTTTCTCTGTAAAAAAAAACCCAAAAAGGACCTTCCAGAGTTGCCAAGGTGTCCATATTTTCACATCATGTGACAAATTTTTCAAAAATATGACATATGACCTTTAAAAATGGATCAAAAAAGGACCTTCCAGAGTTGTCAAGTTCTCCATATTTTAACATCTTAATCCTTAAAGGTAGCTGAATCTTGTCGAGTAATCGCTTTCTCTGTAAAAAATCCCGTTCATGAATTATCGTGAAAACCACTCAAACGTGACTCATTTTTTTAAAACATATGACCTTAAAAAACGGATCAAAAAAGGACCTTCTAGATGTGCCAAGGTCTCCATATTTACAAATGTTAATCCTTAAAGGTTGCTGAATCTTGTCGAGTAATCGGTATTTCTGTAAAAAATCCTGTTCGTGAATTATCGTGAAAACCCCTCAAACGTGACACATTTTTCAAAATTATGACATATGACCTTGAAAAACGGATCAAAAAAAGGACCTTCCAGAGTTGCCAAGGTCTCCGTACTTTCACATCTTATCCTTAAAGGTAGCTGAGTCTTGTCGAGTAATCGGTTTCTCTGTAAAAAAAAAAATCCTCCAACGTGACATATTTTCTCTGTAAAAAAATCCCGTTCGTGAATTATCGTGAAAAATCCTCAAGCGTGACACATTTTTCAAAATTATGACATATGACCTTGAAAAACAGATCAAAAAAGGACCTTCCAGAGCTGGCAAGGTCTCCATATTTTCACATCTTAATCCTTAAAGGTTGCTGAATCTTGTCGAGTAATCGGTTTCTCTGTAAAAAAAATCCCGTTCGTGAATTATCGTGAAAACCCCTCAAACGTGACACATTTTTCAAAATTATGACATATGACCTTGAAAAACGGATCAAAAAAAGGACCTTCCAGAGTTGCCAAGATTTCCATATTTACACATCTTAATCCTTAAAGGTAGCTGAATCTTGTCCAGTAATCGGTATCTCTGTAAAAAAAATCCCCAAAAAAGGATCTTCCAGAGTTGCCAAGGTCTCCATATTTTCACATATTAATCCTTAAAGGTTGCTGAATCTTGTCGAGTAATCGGTTTCTCTGTAAAAAAAAAAACCCTCAAATGTGACAAATTTTTCAAAATTATGACATATGACCTTAAAAAACGGATCAAAAAAAGGACCTTCTAGATGTGCCAAGGTCTCCATATTTTCAAATCTTAATCCTTAAAGGTTGCTGAAACTTGTCGAGTAATCAGTTTCTCTGTAAAAATCCTGATCTTGAATTATCGTGAAAACCCCTCAAACGTGACACATTTTTCAAAATTATGACATATGATCTTGAAAAACGGATCAAAAAAGGACCTTCCAGAGTTGCCAAGGTCTCCATATTTTCACATCTTTATCCTTAAAGGTTGCTGAATCTTGTCGAGTAATCGGTTTCTCTGTAAAAAAATCCCGTTCGTGAATTATAGTAAAAACCCCTCAAACGTGACATATTTTTCAATAATATGACATATGACCTTGAAAAACGGATCAAAAAGGACCTTTCAGAGTTGCCAAGGTCTCCATATTTTACATCTTAATCCTTAAAGGTAGCTGAATCTTGTCGAATAATCGGTTTCTCTATAAAAAAAAATCCCGTTCGTGAATTATCGTGAAATCCATTCAAACGTGACACATTTTTCAATAATATGACATATGACCTTGAAAAACGAATCAAAAAAGGACCTTCCAGAATGGCCAGGTCTCCATATTCTCACATCTTAATCCTTGAAGATTGCTGAATTTTGCCGAGTAATCGGTTTCTCTGTAAAAAATCCCGTTCGTGAATTATCGTGAAAACCCCTCAAACGTGACATATTTTTCAAAAGTTGCCAAGGTCGCCATATTTTCACATCTTAATCGTTAAAGGTTGCTAAATCTTGTCGAGTAATCGGTTTCTCTGTAAAAAAAATCCCGTTCGTGAATTAACGTGAAAACCCCTCAAACGTGACACATTTTTCAAAATTATGACATATGACCTTGAAAAACGGATCAAAAAAGGACCTTCCAGAGTTGCTAAGGTCTCCGTATTTTCACAACTTTATCCTTAAAGGTTGGTGAATCTTTTCGAGTAATCGGTTTCTCTGTAAAAAAAATCCCGTTCATGAATTATCGTGAAAACCACTCAAACGTGACACATTTTTTAAAATTATGACATATGACCTTAAATCACGGATCCAAAAAGTACCTTCTAGAGTTGCCAAGGTCTCTATATTTTCACATCTTAATCCTTAAAAGTTGCTGAATCTTGTCGAGTAATCGGTTTCTCTGTAAAAAATCCCGTTCGTGAATTATCGTGAAAAACCCTCAAACGTGACATATTTTTCAAAACTATGACATATCGTCACTGTCATGCCAAAGGGGCGAATGTGCATTTTTAAAAATGTTGGGAAATCAAATTTTAAAGTTTGAAGTGCTTTAAAAATTAGAAAAATTTATTTTTTTTTCAATTTTTTTTTGTTATTTTGGTTTATTCATGAATTATTATTACGTATATAAAATAGCTTTGGATTCGGACAATTTACTGAATTATAAATACGAATTTTGTAAGGCTATATCCTGACCAAAACGCAAATATTTTTGTTTTTTATGCTATAACTTTTTATATGCTCAAAATAAAATAGTGATGTAAAGGAATTAATTGTTTGTTTTTAATGCACCTATCTATTGGCATCATTATTTAAAAATATTTTGCCAAACATTAATTTGCCATTTGTTATTTGAAGGAACATTTTTTTTGGCAAATTTAAATAATGATGCCAATCGATAGGTGCTTTAAAAACAGACAACTAATACCTTTAAACTACTATTTCATCTTGCACGAATAAAAAGCTATAGCAAAAAAACGAAGAAATTGGAAAAATTGGAAATCTTGTCATGCCAAAAGGGTGAATCTTTCCTTTTTCGCGATAACTATTTATTGGTACGAGATAAAATAATAGTGTGAAGGTATTTATTGTTTGTTTTTAAAGCACCTATCGATCTGCATCATTACTTAAAAATATTTTCTTGTAAATAACAATAATTCGAAAAATTGAAAATCTTGTCATGCCAAAAGGGCCATATGACCTTTAAAAATGGATCAAAAAAGGACCTTCCAGAGTTGTCAAGTTCTCCATATTTTAACATCTTAATCCTTAAAGGTAGCTGAATCTTGTCGAGTAATCGCTTTCTCTGTAAAAAATCCCGTTCATGAATTATCGTGAAAACCACTCAAACGTGACTCATTTTTTTAAAACATATGACCTTAAAAAACGGATCAAAAAAGGACCTTCTAGATGTGCCAAGGTCTCCATATTTACAAATGTTAATCCTTAAAGGTTGCTGAATCTTGTCGAGTAATCGGTATTTCTGTAAAAAATCCTGTTCGTGAATTATCGTGAAAACCCCTCAAACGTGACACATTTTTCAAAATTATGACATATGACCTTGAAAAACGGATCAAAAAAAGGACCTTCCAGAGTTGCCAAGGTCTCCGTACTTTCACATCTTATCCTTAAAGGTAGCTGAGTCTTGTCGAGTAATCGGTTTCTCTGTAAAAAAAAAACCCTCCAACGTGACATATTTTCTCTGTAAAAAAATCCCGTTCGTGAATTATCGTGAAAAATCCTCAAGCGTGACACATTTTTCAAAATTATGACATATGACCTTGAAAAACAGATCAAAAAAGGACCTTCCAGAGCTGGCAAGGTCTCCATATTTTCACATCTTAATCCTTAAAGGTTGCTGAATCTTGTCGAGTAATCGGTTTCTCTGTAAAAAAAATCCCGTTCGTGAATTATCGTGAAAACCCCTCAAACGTGACACATTTTTCAAAATTATGACATATGACCTTGAAAAACGGATCAAAAAAAGGACCTTCCAGAGTTGCCAAGATTTCCATATTTACACATCTTAATCCTTAAAGGTAGCTGAATCTTGTCCAGTAATCGGTATTTCTGTAAAAAATCCTGTTCGTGAATTATCGTGAAAACCCCTCAAACGTGACACATTTTTCAAAATTATGACATATGACCTTGAAAAACGGATCAAAAAAAGGACCTTCCAGAGTTGCCAAGATTTCCATATTTACACATCTTAATCCTTAAAGGTAGCTGAATCTTGTCCAGTAATCGGTATCTCTGTAAAAAAAATCCCCAAAAAAGGATCTTCCAGAGTTGCCAAGGTCTCCATATTTTCACATATTAATCCTTAAAGGTTGCTGAATCTTGTCGAGTAATCGGTTTCTCTGTAAAAAAAAAACCCTCAAATGTGACAAATTTTTCAAAATTATGACATATGACCTTAAAAAACGGATCAAAAAAAGGACCTTCTAGATGTGCCAAGGTCTCCATATTTTCAAATCTTAATCCTTAAAGGTTGCTGAAACTTGTCGAGTAATCAGTTTCTCTGTAAAAATCCTGATCTTGAATTATCGTGAAAACCCCTCAAACGTGACACATTTTTCAAAATTATGACATATGATCTTGAAAAACGGATCAAAAAAGGACCTTCCAGAGTTGCCAAGGTCTCCATATTTTCACATCTTTATCCTTAAAGGTTGCTGAATCTTGTCGAGTAATCGGTTTCTCTGTAAAAAAAATCCCGTTCGTGAATTATAGTAAAAACCCCTCAAACGTGACATATTTTTCAATAATATGACATATGACCTTGAAAAACGGATCAAAAAGGACCTTTCAGAGTTGCCAAGGTCTCCATATTTTACATCTTAATCCTTAAAGGTAGCTGAATCTTGTCGAATAATCGGTTTCTCTATAAAAAAAAATCCCGTTCGTGAATTATCGTGAAATCCATTCAAACGTGACACATTTTTCAATAATATGACATATGACCTTGAAAAACGAATCAAAAAAGGACCTTCCAGAATGGCCAGGTCTCCATATTCTCACATCTTAATCCTTGAAGATTGCTGAATTTTGCCGAGTAATCGGTTTCTCTGTAAAAAATCCCGTTCGTGAATTTTCGTGAAAACCCCTCAAACGTGACACATTTTTCAAAAGTTGCCAAGGTCGCCATATTTTCACATCTTAATCGTTAAAGGTTGCTAAATCTTGTCGAGTAATCGGTTTCTCTGTAAAAAAAATCCCGTTCGTGAATTAACGTGAAAACCCCTCAAACGTGACACATTTTTCAAAATTATGACATATGACCTTGAAAAACGGATCAAAAAAGGACCTTCCAGAGTTGCTAAGGTCTCCGTATTTTCACAACTTTATCCTTAAAGGTTGGTGAATCTTGTCGAGTAATCGGTTTCTCTGTAAAAAAATCCCGTTCATGAATTATCGTGAAAACCACTCAAACGTGACACATTTTTTAAAATTATGACATATGACCTTAAATCACGGATCCAAAAAGTACCTTCTAGAGTTGCCAAGGTCTCTATATTTTCACATCTTAATCCTTAAAAGTTGCTGAATCTTGTCGAGTAATCGGTTTCTCTGTAAAAAATCCCGTTCGTGAATTATCGTGAAAAACCCTCAAACGTGACATATTTTTCAAAACTATGACATATCGTCACTGTCATGCCAAAGGCGAATGTGCATTTTTAAAAATGTTGGGAAATCAAATTTTAAAGTTTGAAGTGCTTTAAAAATTAGAAAAATTTATTTTTTTTTCAATTTTTTTTTGTTATTTTGGTTTATTCATGAATTATTATTACGTATATAAAATAGCTTTGGATTCGGACAATTTACTGAATTATAAATACGAATTTTGTAAGGCTATATCCTGACCAAAACGCAAATATTTTTGTTTTTTATGCTATAACTTTTTATTAGCTCAAAATAAAATAGTGATGTAAAGGAATTAATTGTTTGTTTTTAATGCACCTATCTATTGGCATCATTATTTAAAAATATTTTGCCAAACATTAATTTGCCATTTGTTATTTGAAGGAACATTTTTTTTGGCAAATTTAAATAATGATGCCAATCGATAGGTGCTTTAAAAACAGACAACTAATACCTTTAAACTACTATTTCATCTTGCACGAATAAAAAGCTATAGCAAAAAAACGAAGAAATTGGAAAAATTGGAAATCTTGTCATGCCAAAAGGGTGAATCTTTCCTTTTTCGCGATAACTATTTATTGGTACGAGATAAAATAATAGTGTGAAGGTATTTATTGTTTGTTTTTAAAGCACCTATCGATCTGCATCATTACTTAAAAATATTTTCTTGTAAATAACAATAATTCGAAAAATTGAAAATCTTGTCATGCCAAAAGGGCGAATCTTTCCTTTTTCGCCATAACTATTTATTGGTACGAGATAAAATAGTAGTGTTAAGGCATTTATTGTTTGTTTTTAAAGCACCTATCTATCTGCATCATTAATTAAAAATATTTTCTTGCAAATAACAAAAATTCGAAAAATTGAAAATCTTGTCATGCCAAAAGGGCGAATCTTTCCTTTTTCGCCATAACTATTTATTGGTACGAGATAAAATAGTAGTGTGAAGGCATTTATTGTTTGTTTTTAAAGCACCTATCGAACTGCATCATTACTTAAAAATATGTTGCCAAACTTTTTTTCCTGCAAATATCAAATGGCAAATTAATGTTTGACAAAATATTTTTAATTTATGATGCAGATCGATAGATGCTTTAAAAACAAACAATAAATGCCTTCACACTACTATTTCATCTCGTACCAATAAATAGTTATGGCGAAAAAGAAAAGATTCGCCCTTTTGGCATGACAAGATTTTTAATTTTTCAAATTCGCCCTTTTGGTTTTGACTTTTGTGGCTAGATATATCCAACAAAACGACACGCGATTTTAGCACAGTATACTTGAGGAAAAACTACATTCAAAAATGTAAAAAACGCAAATGTCAAAAATTGCGTATTCGCCCCTTTGGCATGATAGTGACGATATGACCTTGAAAAACGAATCAAAAAAGGACCTTCCAGAGTTGCCAAGGTCTCCATATTTTCACATCTTAATCCTTAAAGGTAGCTGAATCTTGTCGTGTAATCGGTTTCTCTGTAAAAAAAAATCCCCAAAAAAGGACCTTCCAGAGTTTCCAAGGTCTCCATATTTTCACATCTTAATCCTTAAAGGTTGCTGAATCTTGCCGAGTAATCGGTTTCTCTGTAAAAAAATTCCGTTCATGAATTATCGTAAAAACCACTCAAACGTGACACAGTTTTTAAAATTATGACATATGACCTTAAAAACGGATCGAAAAAGGATCTTCTAGATGTGCCAAGGTCTCCATATTTTCAAATCTTAATCTTTAAAGGTTGCTGAATCTTGTCGAGTAATCGGTTTCTCTGTAAAAAATCCTGTTCGTGAATTATCGTGAAAACCCCTCAAACGTGACACATTTTTCAAAATTATGACATATGACCTTGAAAAACGGATCAAAAAAGGACCTTCCAGAGTTGTAAAGGTCTCCGTATTTTCACAACTTTATCCTTAAAGGTTGCTGAATCTTGTCGAGTAATCGGTTTCTCTGTAAAAAATCCCGTTCGTGAATTATCGTGAAAACCCCTCAAACGTGACATATTTTTCATTAATATGACATATGACCTTGAAAAACGGATCAAAAAGGACCTTCGAGAGTTGCCAAGGTCTCCATATTTTACATTTTAATCCTTAAAGGTAGCTGAATCTTGTCGAATAATCGGTTTCTCCATAAAAAAAAATCCCGTTCGTGAATTATCGTGAAATCCATGACACATTTTTCAAAATTATGACATATGACCTTGAAAAACGGATCAAAAAAGGACCTTCCAGAGTTGTAAAGGTCTCCGTATTTTCACAACTTTATCCTTAAAGGTTGCTGAATCTTGTCGAGTAATCGGTTTCTCTGTAAAAAATCCCGTTCGTGAATTATCGTGAAAACCCCTCAAACGTGACATATTTTTCATTAATATGACATATGACCTTGAAAAACGGATCAAAAAGGACCTTCGAGAGTTGCCAAGGTCTCCATATTTTACATTTTAATCCTTAAAGGTAGCTGAATCTTGTCGAATAATCGGTTTCTCCATAAAAAAAAATCCCGTTCGTGAATTATCGTGAAATCCATTCAAACGTGACACATTTTTCAATAATATGACATATGACCTTGAAAAACGAATCAAAAAAGGACCTTCCAGAGTGGCCAGGTCTCCATATTCTCGCATCTTAATCCTTGAAGATTGCTGAATCTTGCCGAGTAATCGGTTTCTCTGTAAAAAATTCCATTCGTGAATTATCGTGAAAACCCCTCAAACGTGACATATTTTTCAAAACTATGACATATGACCTTGAAAAACGAATCAAAAAAGGACCTTCCAGAGTTGCCAAGGTCTAGATATTTTCACATCTTAATCCTTAAAGGTAGCTGAATCTTGTCGTGTAATCGGTTTCTCTGTAAAAAAAAATCCCCAAAAAAGGACCTTCCAGAGTTTCCAAGGTCTCCATATTTTCACATCTTAATCCTTAAAGGTTGCTGAATCTTGCCGAGTAATCGGTTTCTCTGTAAAAAAAATTCCGTTCATGAATTATCGTAAAAACCACTCAAACGTGACACAGTTTTTAAAATTATGACATATGACCTTAAAAACGGATCGAAAAAGGATCTTCTAGATGTGCCAAGGTCTCCATATTTTCAAATCTTAATCTTTAAAGGTTGCTGAATCTTGTCGAGTAATCGGTTTCTCTGTAAAAAATCCTGTTCGTGAATTATCGTGAAAACCCCTCAAACGTGACACATTTTTCAAAATTATGACATATGACCTTGAAAAACGGATCAAAAAAGGACCTTCCAGAGTTGTAAAGGTCTCCGTATTTTCACAACTTTATCCTTAAAGGTTGCTGAATCTTGTCGAGTAATCGGTTTCTCTGTAAAAAATCCCGTTCGTGAATTATCGTGAAAACCCCTCAAACGTGACATATTTTTCAATAATATGACATATGACCTTGAAAAACGGATCAAAAAGGACCTTCGAGAGTTGCCAAGGTCTCCATATTTTACATCTTAATCCTTAAAGGTAGCTGAATCTTGTCGAATAATCGGTTTCTCAATAAAAAAAAATTCCCGTTCGTGAATTATCGTGAAATCCATTCAAACGTGACACATTTTTCAATAATATGACATATGACCTTGAAAAACGAATCAAAAAAGGACCTTCCAGAGTGGCCAGGTCTCCATATTCTCGCATCTTAATCCTTGAAGATTGCTGAATCTTGCCGAGTAATCGGTTTCTCTGTAAAAAATTCCATTCGTGAATTATCGTGAAAACCCCTCAAACGTGGCACATTTTTCAAAAGTTGCCAAGGTCGCCATATTTTCACATCTTAATCGTTAAAGGTTGCTAAATCTTGTCGAGAAATCGGTTTCTCTGTAAAAAATCCCGTTCGTGAATTAACGTGAAAACCCCTCAAACGTGACATATTTTCTCTGTAAAAAAAATCCCGTTCATGAATTATCGTGAAAACCCCTCAAACGTGACATATTTTCTCTGTAAAAAAAATCCCGTTCATGAATTATCGTGAAAACGCCTCAAACGTGACATATTTTTCAAAACTATGACATATGACCTTAAATCACGGATCCAAAAAGGACCTTCTAGAGTTGCCAAGGTCTCTATATTTTCACATCTTAATCCTTAAAAGTTGCTGAATCTTGTCGAGTAATCGGTTTCTCTGTTAAAAATCCCGTTCGTGAATTATCGTGAAAACCCCTCAAACGTGACACATTTTTCAAAATTATGACATATGATTTTGAAAAACGGATCAAAAAGGACCTTTTAGAGTTGCCAAGGTCTCTATATTTTCACATCTTAATCCTTAAAGGTTGCTGAATCTTGTCGAGTAATCAGTTTCTCTGTAAAAAAATCCCGTTCGTGAATTATCGTGAAAACCCCTCAAACGTGACACATTTTTCAAAATTATGACATATGACCTTGAAAAACGGATCAAAAAAGGACCTCCAGAGTTGCCGAGGTCTCCATTTTTTCACATCTTAATCCTTAAAGGTAGCTGAATCTTGTCGAGTAATCGGTTTCTCTGTAAAAAAAAACCCAAAAAGGACCTTCCAGAGTTGCCAAGGTGTCCATATTTTCACATCATGTGACAAATTTTTCAAAAATATGACATATGACCTTTAAAAATGGATCAAAAAAGGACCTTCCAGAGTTGTCAAGTTCTCCATATTTTAACATCTTAATCCTTAAAGGTAGCTGAATCTTGTCGAGTAATCGCTTTCTCTGTAAAAAATCCCGTTCATGAATTATCGTGAAAACCACTCAAACGTGACTCATTTTTTTAAAACATATGACCTTAAAAAACGGATCAAAAAAGGACCTTCTAGATGTGCCAAGGTCTCCATATTTACAAATGTTAATCCTTAAAGGTTGCTGAATCTTGTCGAGTAATCGGTATTTCTGTAAAAAATCCTGTTCGTGAATTATCGTGAAAACCCCTCAAACGTGACACATTTTTCAAAATTATGACATATGACCTTGAAAAACGGATCAAAAAAAGGACCTTCCAGAGTTGCCAAGGTCTCCGTACTTTCACATCTTATCCTTAAAGGTAGCTGAGTCTTGTCGAGTAATCGGTTTCTCTGTAAAAAAAAAAATCCTCCAACGTGACATATTTTCTCTGTAAAAAAATCCCGTTCGTGAATTATCGTGAAAAATCCTCAAGCGTGACACATTTTTCAAAATTATGACATATGACCTTGAAAAACAGATCAAAAAAGGACCTTCCAGAGCTGGCAAGGTCTCCATATTTTCACATATTAATCCTTAAAGGTTGCTGAAACTTGTCGAGTCATCGGTTTCTCTGTAAAAAACCTGATCGTGAATTATCGTGAAAACCCCTCAAACGTGACACATTTTTCAAAATTATGACATATGATTTTGAAAAACGGATCAAAAAAGGACCTTCCAGAGTTGCCAAGGTCTCCATATTTTAACATCTTAATCCTTAAAGGTTGATGAATCTTGTCGAGTAATCGGTTTCTCTGTAAAAAAATCCCGTTCGTAAATCAAAAAAGGACCTTCCAGAGCTGGCAAGGTCTCCATATTTTCACATCTTAATCCTTAAAGGTTGCTGAATCTTGTCGAGTAATCGGTTTCTCTGTAAAAAAAAATCCCGTTCATGAATTATCGTGAAAACCACTCAAACGTGACACAGTTTTTAAAATTATGTCATATGACCTTAAAAACGGATCAAAAAAGGACCTTCTAGATGTGCCAAGGTCTCCATATTTTCAAATCTCAATCTTTAAAGGTTGCTGAATCTTGTCGAGTAATCGGTTTCTCTGTAAAAAATCCTGTTCGTGAATTATCGTGAAAACCCCTCAAACGTGACACATTTTTCAAAATTATGACATATGACCTTGAAAAACGGATCAAAAAAGGACCTTCCAGAGTTGCAAAGGTCTCCGTATTTTTACAACTTTATCCTTAAAGGTTGCTGAATCTTGTCGAGTAATCGGTTTCTCTGTAAAAAATCCCGTTCGTGAATTATCGTGAAAACCCCTCAAACGTGACATATTTTTCAATAATATGACATATGACCTTGAAAAACGGATCAAAAAGAACCTTCCAGAGTTGCCAAGGTCTCCATATTTTCACATCTTAATCCTTAAAGGTAGCTGAATCTTGTCGAGTAATCGGTTTCTCTGTAAAAAAATCCCCAAAAAAGGAACTTCCAGAGTTGCCAAGGTCTCCATATTTTCACATATTAATCCTTAAAGGTTGCTCAATCTTGTCGAGTAATCGGTTTCTCTGTAAAAAAAAAACCCTCAAATGTGACAAATTTTTCAAAATTATGACATATGACCTTAAAAAACGGATCAAAAAAGGATCTTCTAGATGTGCCAAAGTCTCCATATTTTCAAATGTTAATCCTTAAAGGTTGCTGAAACTTGTCGAGTAATCGGTTTCTCTGTAAAAACCCATTCGTGAATTATCGTGAAAACCCCTCAAACGTGACACATTTTTCAAAATTATGACATATGATTTTGAAAAACGGATCAAAAAGGACCTTTTAGAGTTGCCAAGGTCTCTATATTTTCACATCTTAATCCTTAAAGGTTGCTGAATCTTGTCGAGTAATCAGTTTCTCTGTGAAAAAATCCCGTTCGTGAATTATCGTGAAAACCCCTCAAACGTGACACATTTTTCAAAATTATGACATATGACCTTGAAAAACGGATCAAAAAAGGACCTCCAGAGTTGCCGAGGTCTCCATTTTTTCACATCTTAATCCTTAAAGGTAGCTGAATCTTGTCGAGTAATCGGTTTCTCTGTAAAAAAAAACCCAAAAAGGACCTTCCAGAGTTGCCAAGGTGTCCATATTTTCACATCATGTGACAAATTTTTCAAAAATATGACATATGACCTTTAAAAATGGATCAAAAAAGGACCTTCCAGAGTTGTCAAGTTCTCCATATTTTAACATCTTAATCCTTAAAGGTAGCTGAATCTTGTCGAGTAATCGCTTTCTCTGTAAAAAATCCCGTTCATGAATTATCGTGAAAACCACTCAAACGTGACTCATTTTTTTAAAACATATGACCTTAAAAAACGGATCAAAAAAGGACCTTCTAGATGTGCCAAGGTCTCCATATTTACAAATGTTAATCCTTAAAGGTTGCTGAATCTTGTCGAGTAATCGGTATTTCTGTAAAAAATCCTGTTCGTGAATTATCGTGAAAACCCCTCAAACGTGACACATTTTTCAAAATTATGACATATGACCTTGAAAAACGGATCAAAAAAAGGACCTTCCAGAGTTGCCAAGGTCTCCGTACTTTCACATCTTATCCTTAAAGGTAGCTGAGTCTTGTCGAGTAATCGGTTTCTCTGTAAAAAAAAAAATCCTCCAACGTGACATATTTTCTCTGTAAAAAAACCCCGTTCGTGAATTATCGTGAAAAATCCTCAAGCGTGACACATTTTTCAAAATTATGACATATGACCTTGAAAAACAGATCAAAAAAGGACCTTCCAGAGCTGGCAAGGTCTCCATATTTTCACATCTTAATCCTTAAAGGTTGCTGAATCTTGTCGAGTAATCGGTTTCTCTGTAAAAAAAATCCCGTTCGTGAATTATCGTGAAAACCCCTCAAACGTGACACATTTTTCAAAATTATGACATATGACCTTGAAAAACGGATCAAAAAAAGGACCTTCCAGAGTTGCCAAGATTTCCATATTTACACATCTTAATCCTTAAAGGTAGCTGAATCTTGTCCAGTAATCGGTATCTCTGTAAAAAAAATCCCCAAAAAAGGATCTTCCAGAGTTGCCAAGGTCTCCATATTTTCACATATTAATCCTTAAAGGTTGCTGAATCTAGTCGAGTAATCGGTTTCTCTGTAAAAAAAAAAACCCTCAAATGTGACAAATTTTTCAAAATTATGACATATGACCTTAAAAAACGGATCAAAAAAAGGACCTTCTAGATGTGCCAAGGTCTCCATATTTTCAAATCTTAATCCTTAAAGGTTGCTGAAACTTGTCGAGTAATCAGTTTCTCTGTAAAAATCCTGATCTTGAATTATCGTGAAAACCCCTCAAACGTGACACATTTTTCAAAATTATGACATATGATCTTGAAAAACGGATCAAAAAAGGACCTTCCAGAGTTGCCAAGGTCTCCATATTTTCACATCTTTATCCTTAAAGGTTGCTGAATCTTGTCGAGTAATCGGTTTCTCTGTAAAAAAATCCCGTTCGTGAATTATAGTAAAAACCCCTCAAACGTGACATATTTTTCAATAATATGACATATGACCTTGAAAAACGGATCAAAAAGGACCTTTCAGAGTTGCCAAGGTCTCCATATTTTACATCTTAATCCTTAAAGGTAGCTGAATCTTGTCGAATAATCGGTTTCTCTATAAAAAAAAATCCCGTTCGTGAATTATCGTGAAATCCATTCAAACGTGACACATTTTTCAATAATATGACATATGACCTTGAAAAACGAATCAAAAAAGGACCTTCCAGAATGGCCAGGTCTCCATATTCTCACATCTTAATCCTTGAAGATTGCTGAATTTTGCCGAGTAATCGGTTTCTCTGTAAAAAATCCCGTTCGTGAATTATCGTGAAAACCCCTCAAACGTGACATATTTTTCAAAAGTTGCCAAGGTCGCCATATTTTCACATCTTAATCGTTAAAGGTTGCTAAATCTTGTCGAGTAATCGGTTTCTCTGTAAAAAAAATCCCGTTCGTGAATTAACGTGAAAACCCCTCAAACGTGACACATTTTTCAAAATTATGACATATGACCTTGAAAAACGGATCAAAAAAGGACCTTCCAGAGTTGCTAAGGTCTCCGTATTTTCACAACTTTATCCTTAAAGGTTGGTGAATCTTTTCGAGTAATCGGTTTCTCTGTAAAAAAAATCCCGTTCATGAATTATCGTGAAAACCACTCAAACGTGACACATTTTTTAAAATTATGACATATGACCTTAAATCACGGATCCAAAAAGTACCTTCTAGAGTTGCCAAGGTCTCTATATTTTCACATCTTAATCCTTAAAAGTTGCTGAATCTTGTCGAGTAATCGGTTTCTCTGTAAAAAATCCCGTTCGTGAATTATCGTGAAAAACCCTCAAACGTGACATATTTTTCAAAACTATGACATATCGTCACTGTCATGCCAAAGGGGCGAATGTGCATTTTTAAAAATGTTGGGAAATCAAATTTTAAAGTTTGAAGTGCTTTAAAAATTAGAAAAATTTATTTTTTTTTCAATTTTTTTTTGTTATTTTGGTTTATTCATGAATTATTATTACGTATATAAAATAGCTTTGGATTCGGACAATTTACTGAATTATAAATACGAATTTTGTAAGGCTATATCCTGACCAAAACGCAAATATTTTTGTTTTTTATGCTATAACTTTTATATGCTCAAAATAAAATATTGATGTAAAGGAATTAATTGTTTGTTTTTAATGCACCTATCTATTGGCATCATTATTTAAAAATATTTTGCCAAACATTAATTTGCCATTTGTTATTTGAAGGAACATTTTTTTTGGCAAATTTAAATAATGATGCCAATCGATAGGTGCTTTAAAAACAGACAACTAATACCTTTAAACTACTATTTCATCTTGCACGAATAAAAAGCTATAGCAAAAAAACGAAGAAATTGGAAAAATTGGAAATCTTGTCATGCCAAAAGGGTGAATCTTTCCTTTTTCGCGATAACTATTTATTGGTACGAGATAAAATAATAGTGTGAAGGTATTTATTGTTTGTTTTTAAAGCACCTATCGATCTGCATCATTACTTAAAAATATTTTCTTGTAAATAACAATAATTCGAAAAATTGAAAATCTTGTCATGCCAAAAGGGCCATATGACCTTTAAAAATGGATCAAAAAAGGACCTTCCAGAGTTGTCAAGTTCTCCATATTTTAACATCTTAATCCTTAAAGGTAGCTGAATCTTGTCGAGTAATCGCTTTCTCTGTAAAAAATCCCGTTCATGAATTATCGTGAAAACCACTCAAACGTGACTCATTTTTTTAAAACATATGACCTTAAAAAACGGATCAAAAAAGGACCTTCTAGATGTGCCAAGGTCTCCATATTTACAAATGTTAATCCTTAAAGGTTGCTGAATCTTGTCGAGTAATCGGTATTTCTGTAAAAAATCCTGTTCGTGAATTATCGTGAAAACCCCTCAAACGTGACACATTTTTCAAAATTATGACATATGACCTTGAAAAACGGATCAAAAAAAGGACCTTCCAGAGTTGCCAAGGTCTCCGTACTTTCACATCTTATCCTTAAAGGTAGCTGAGTCTTGTCGAGTAATCGGTTTCTCTGTAAAAAAAAAACCCTCCAACGTGACATATTTTCTCTGTAAAAAAATCCCGTTCGTGAATTATCGTGAAAAATCCTCAAG
Organism: Dryomyza anilis; assembly: GCA_951804985.1. NCBI lineage: Eukaryota > Metazoa > Arthropoda > Insecta > Diptera > Dryomyzidae > Dryomyza > Dryomyza anilis. The sequence goes on from OX638135.1 coordinate 1,695,722, forward strand.
CGTGACACATTTTTCAAAATTATGACATATGACCTTGAAAAACAGATCAAAAAAGGACCTTCCAGAGCTGGCAAGGTCTCCATATTTTCACATCTTAATCCTTAAAGGTTGCTGAATCTTGTCGAGTAATCGGTTTCTCTGTAAAAAAAATCCCGTTCGTGAATTATCGTGAAAACCCCTCAAACGTGACACATTTTTCAAAATTATGACATATGACCTTGAAAAACGGATCAAAAAAAGGACCTTCCAGAGTTGCCAAGATTTCCATATTTACACATCTTAATCCTTAAAGGTAGCTGAATCTTGTCCAGTAATCGGTATCTCTGTAAAAAAAATCCCCAAAAAAGGATCTTCCAGAGTTGCCAAGGTCTCCATATTTTCACATATTAATCCTTAAAGGTTGCTGAATCTTGTCGAGTAATCGGTTTCTCTGTAAAAAAAAAACCCTCAAATGTGACAAATTTTTCAAAATTATGACATATGACCTTAAAAAACGGATCAAAAAAAGGACCTTCTAGATGTGCCAAGGTCTCCATATTTTCAAATCTTAATCCTTAAAGGTTGCTGAAACTTGTCGAGTAATCAGTTTCTCTGTAAAAATCCTGATCTTGAATTATCGTGAAAACCCCTCAAACGTGACACATTTTTCAAAATTATGACATATGATCTTGAAAAACGGATCAAAAAAGGACCTTCCAGAGTTGCCAAGGTCTCCATATTTTCACATCTTTATCCTTAAAGGTTGCTGAATCTTGTCGAGTAATCGGTTTCTCTGTAAAAAAAATCCCGTTCGTGAATTATAGTAAAAACCCCTCAAACGTGACATATTTTTCAATAATATGACATATGACCTTGAAAAACGGATCAAAAAGGACCTTTCAGAGTTGCCAAGGTCTCCATATTTTACATCTTAATCCTTAAAGGTAGCTGAATCTTGTCGAATAATCGGTTTCTCTATAAAAAAAATCCCGTTCGTGAATTATCGTGAAATCCATTCAAACGTGACACATTTTTCAATAATATGACATATGACCTTGAAAAACGAATCAAAAAAGGACCTTCCAGAATGGCCAGGTCTCCATATTCTCACATCTTAATCCTTGAAGATTGCTGAATTTTGCCGAGTAATCGGTTTCTCTGTAAAAAATCCCGTTCGTGAATTTTCGTGAAAACCCCTCAAACGTGACACATTTTTCAAAAGTTGCCAAGGTCGCCATATTTTCACATCTTAATCGTTAAAGGTTGCTAAATCTTGTCGAGTAATCGGTTTCTCTGTAAAAAAAATCCCGTTCGTGAATTAACGTGAAAACCCCTCAAACGTGACACATTTTTCAAAATTATGACATATGACCTTGAAAAACGGATCAAAAAAGGACCTTCCAGAGTTGCTAAGGTCTCCGTATTTTCACAACTTTATCCTTAAAGGTTGGTGAATCTTGTCGAGTAATCGGTTTCTCTGTAAAAAAAATCCCGTTCATGAATTATCGTGAAAACCACTCAAACGTGACACATTTTTTAAAATTATGACATATGACCTTAAATCACGGATCCAAAAAGTACCTTCTAGAGTTGCCAAGGTCTCTATATTTTCACATCTTAATCCTTAAAAGTTGCTGAATCTTGTCGAGTAATCGGTTTCTCTGTAAAAAATCCCGTTCGTGAATTATCGTGAAAAACCCTCAAACGTGACATATTTTTCAAAACTATGACATATCGTCACTGTCATGCCAAAGGCGAATGTGCATTTTTAAAAATGTTGGGAAATCAAATTTTAAAGTTTGAAGTGCTTTAAAAATTAGAAAAATTTATTTTTTTTTCAATTTTTTTTTGTTATTTTGGTTTATTCATGAATTATTATTACGTATATAAAATAGCTTTGGATTCGGACAATTTACTGAATTATAAATACGAATTTTGTAAGGCTATATCCTGACCAAAACGCAAATATTTTTGTTTTTTATGCTATAACTTTTTATTAGCTCAAAATAAAATAGTGATGTAAAGGAATTAATTGTTTGTTTTTAATGCACCTATCTATTGGCATCATTATTTAAAAATATTTTGCCAAACATTAATTTGCCATTTGTTATTTGAAGGAACATTTTTTTTGGCAAATTTAAATAATGATGCCAATCGATAGGTGCTTTAAAAACAGACAACTAATACCTTTAAACTACTATTTCATCTTGCACGAATAAAAAGCTATAGCAAAAAAACGAAGAAATTGGAAAAATTGGAAATCTTGTCATGCCAAAAGGGTGAATCTTTCCTTTTTCGCGATAACTATTTATTGGTACGAGATAAAATAATAGTGTGAAGGTATTTATTGTTTGTTTTTAAAGCACCTATCGATCTGCATCATTACTTAAAAATATTTTCTTGTAAATAACAATAATTCGAAAAATTGAAAATCTTGTCATGCCAAAAGGGCGAATCTTTCCTTTTTCGCCATAACTATTTATTGGTACGAGATAAAATAGTAGTGTTAAGGCATTTATTGTTTGTTTTTAAAGCACCTATCTATCTGCATCATTAATTAAAAATATTTTCTTGCAAATAACAAAAATTCGAAAAATTGAAAATCTTGTCATGCCAAAAGGGCGAATCTTTCCTTTTTCGCCATAACTATTTATTGGTACGAGATAAAATAGTAGTGTGAAGGCATTTATTGTTTGTTTTTAAAGCACCTATCGAACTGCATCATTACTTAAAAATATGTTGCCAAACTTTTTTTCCTGCAAATATCAAATGGCAAATTAATGTTTGACAAAATATTTTTAATTTATGATGCAGATCGATAGATGCTTTAAAAACAAACAATAAATGCCTTCACACTACTATTTCATCTCGTACCAATAAATAGTTATGGCGAAAAAGAAAAGATTCGCCCTTTTGGCATGACAAGATTTTTAATTTTTCAAATTCGCCCTTTTGGTTTTGACTTTTGTGGCTAGATATATCCAACAAAACGACACGCGATTTTAGCACAGTATACTTGAGGAAAAACTACATTCAAAAATGTAAAAAACGCAAATGTCAAAAATTGCGTATTCGCCCCTTTGGCATGATAGTGACGATATGACCTTGAAAAACGAATCAAAAAAGGACCTTCCAGAGTTGCCAAGGTCGCCATATTTTCACATCTTAATCGTTAAAGGTAGCTGAATCTTGTCGTGTAATCGGTTTCTCTGTAAAAAAAAATCCCCAAAAAAGGACCTTCCAGAGTTTCCAAGGTCTCCATATTTTCACATCTTAATCCTTAAAGGTTGCTGAATCTTGCCGAGTAATCGGTTTCTCTGTAAAAAAATTCCGTTCATGAATTATCGTAAAAACCACTCAAACGTGACACAGTTTTTAAAATTATGACATATGACCTTAAAAACGGATCGAAAAAGGATCTTCTAGATGTGCCAAGGTCTCCATATTTTCAAATCTTAATCTTTAAAGGTTGCTGAATCTTGTCGAGTAATCGGTTTCTCTGTAAAAAATCCCGTTCGTGAATTATCGTGAAAACCCCTCAAACGTGACATATTTTTCATTAATATGACATATGACCTTGAAAAACGGATCAAAAAGGACCTTCGAGAGTTGCCAAGGTCTCCATATTTTACATTTTAATCCTTAAAGGTAGCTGAATCTTGTCGAATAATCGGTTTCTCCATAAAAAAAAATCCCGTTCGTGAATTATCGTGAAATCCATGACACATTTTTCAAAATTATGACATATGACCTTGAAAAACGGATCAAAAAAGGACCTTCCAGAGTTGTAAAGGTCTCCGTATTTTCACAACTTTATCCTTAAAGGTTGCTGAATCTTGTCGAGTAATCGGTTTCTCTGTAAAAAATCCCGTTCGTGAATTATCGTGAAAACCCCTCAAACGTGACATATTTTTCATTAATATGACATATGACCTTGAAAAACGGATCAAAAAGGACCTTCGAGAGTTGCCAAGGTCTCCATATTTTACATTTTAATCCTTAAAGGTAGCTGAATCTTGTCGAATAATCGGTTTCTCCATAAAAAAAAATCCCGTTCGTGAATTATCGTGAAATCCATTCAAACGTGACACATTTTTCAATAATATGACATATGACCTTGAAAAACGAATCAAAAAAGGACCTTCCAGAGTGGCCAGGTCTCCATATTCTCGCATCTTAATCCTTGAAGATTGCTGAATCTTGCCGAGTAATCGGTTTCTCTGTAAAAAATTCCATTCGTGAATTATCGTGAAAACCCCTCAAACGTGACATATTTTTCAAAACTATGACATATGACCTTGAAAAACGAATCAAAAAAGGACCTTCCAGAGTTGCCAAGGTCTAGATATTTTCACATCTTAATCCTTAAAGGTAGCTGAATCTTGTCGTGTAATCGGTTTCTCTGTAAAAAAAAATCCCCAAAAAAGGACCTTCCAGAGTTTCCAAGGTCTCCATATTTTCACATCTTAATCCTTAAAGGTTGCTGAATCTTGCCGAGTAATCGGTTTCTCTGTAAAAAAAATTCCGTTCATGAATTATCGTAAAAACCACTCAAACGTGACACAGTTTTTAAAATTATGACATATGACCTTAAAAACGGATCGAAAAAGGATCTTCTAGATGTGCCAAGGTCTCCATATTTTCAAATCTTAATCTTTAAAGGTTGCTGAATCTTGTCGAGTAATCGGTTTCTCTGTAAAAAATCCTGTTCGTGAATTATCGTGAAAACCCCTCAAACGTGACACATTTTTCAAAATTATGACATATGACCTTGAAAAACGGATCAAAAAAGGACCTTCCAGAGTTGTAAAGGTCTCCGTATTTTCACAACTTTATCCTTAAAGGTTGCTGAATCTTGTCGAGTAATCGGTTTCTCTGTAAAAAATCCCGTTCGTGAATTATCGTGAAAACCCCTCAAACGTGACATATTTTTCAATAATATGACATATGACCTTGAAAAACGGATCAAAAAGGACCTTCGAGAGTTGCCAAGGTCTCCATATTTTACATCTTAATCCTTAAAGGTAGCTGAATCTTGTCGAATAATCGGTTTCTCAATAAAAAAAAATTCCCGTTCGTGAATTATCGTGAAATCCATTCAAACGTGACACATTTTTCAATAATATGACATATGACCTTGAAAAACGAATCAAAAAAGGACCTTCCAGAGTGGCCAGGTCTCCATATTCTCGCATCTTAATCCTTGAAGATTGCTGAATCTTGCCGAGTAATCGGTTTCTCTGTAAAAAATTCCATTCGTGAATTATCGTGAAAACCCCTCAAACGTGGCACATTTTTCAAAAGTTGCCAAGGTCGCCATATTTTCACATCTTAATCGTTAAAGGTTGCTAAATCTTGTCGAGAAATCGGTTTCTCTGTAAAAAATCCCGTTCGTGAATTAACGTGAAAACCCCTCAAACGTGACATATTTTCTCTGTAAAAAAAATCCCGTTCATGAATTATCGTGAAAACCCCTCAAACGTGACATATTTTCTCTGTAAAAAAAATCCCGTTCATGAATTATCGTGAAAACGCCTCAAACGTGACATATTTTTCAAAACTATGACATATGACCTTAAATCACGGATCCAAAAAGGACCTTCTAGAGTTGCCAAGGTCTCTATATTTTCACATCTTAATCCTTAAAAGTTGCTGAATCTTGTCGAGTAATCGGTTTCTCTGTTAAAAATCCCGTTCGTGAATTATCGTGAAAACCCCTCAAACGTGACATATTTTTCAAAACTATGACATATGACCTTGAAAAACGAATCAAAAAAGGACCTTCCAGAGTTGCCAAGGTCTCCATATTTTCACATCTTAATCCTTAAAGGTAGCTGAATCTTGTCGTGTAATCGGTTTCTCTGTAAAAAAAAAATCCCCAAAAAAGGACCTTCCAGAGTTGCCAAGGTCTCCATATTTTCACATCTTAATCCTTGAAGATTGCTGAATCTTGCCGAGTAATCGGTTTCTCTGTAAAAAATCCCATTCGTGAATTATCGTGAAAACCCCTCAAACGTGGCACATTTTTCAAAAGTTGCCAAGGTCGCCATATTTTCACATCTTAATCGTTAAAGGTTGCTAAATCTTGTCGAGAAATCGGTTTCTCTGTAAAAAATCCCGTTCGTGAATTAACGTGAAAACCCCTCAAACGTGACATATTTTCTCTGTAAAAAAAATCCCGTTCATGAATTATCGTGAAAACCCCTCAAACGTGACATATTTTCTCTTTAAAAAAATCCCGTTCATGAATTATCGTGAAAACCCCTCAAACGTGACATATTTTTCAAAACTATGACATATGACCTTAAATCACGGATCCAAAAAGGACCTTCTAGAGTTGCCAAGGTCTCTATATTTTCACATCTTAATCCTTAAAAGTTGCTGAATCTTGTCGAGTAATCGGTTTCTCTGTTAAAAATCCCGTTCGTGAATTATCGTGAAAACCCCTCAAACGTGACATATTTTTCAAAACTATGACATATGACCTTGAAAAACGAATCAAAAAAGGACCTTCCAGAGTTGCCAAGGTCTCCATATTTTCACATCTTAATCCTTAAAGGTAGCTGAATCTTGTCGTGTAATCGGTTTCTCTGTAAAAAAAAATCCCCAAAAAAGGACCTTCCAGAGTTGCCAAGGTCTCCATATTTTCACATCTTAATCCTTAAAGGTTGCTGAATCTTGCCGAGTAATCGGTTTCTCTGTAAAAAAAAATCCCGTTCATGAATTATCGTAAAAACCACTCAAAAGTGACACAGTTTTTAAAATTATGACATATGACCTTAAAAACGGATCAAAAAAGGATCTTCTAGATGTGCCAAGGTCTCCATATTTTCAAATCTTAATACTTAAATCTTGTCGAGTAATCGGTTTCTCTGTAAAAAAATCCCGTTCGTGAATTATCGTGAAAACCCCTCAAACGTGACATATTTTTCAATAATATGACATATGACCTTGAAAAACGGATCAAAAAGAACCTTCCAGAGTTGCCAAGGTCTCCATATTTTCACATCTTAATCCTTAAAGGTAGCTGAATCTTGTCGAGTAATCGGTTTCTCTGTAAAAAAAAATCCCCAAAAAAGGACCTTCCAGAGTTGCCAAGGTCTCCATATTTTCACATATTAATCCTTAAAGGTTGCTCAATCTTGTCGAGTAATCGGTTTCTCTGTAAAAAATCCTGTTCGTGAATTATCGTGAAAACCCCTCAAACGTGACACATTTTTCAAAATTATGACATATAACCTTGAAAAACGGATCAAAAAAGGACCTTCCAGAGTTGCCAAGGTCTCCGTACTTTCACATCTTATCCTTAAAGGTAGCTGAGTCTTGTCGAGTAATCGGTTTCTCTGTAAAAAAAAAACCCCTCCAACGTGATATATTTTCTCTGTAAAAAAATCCCGTTCGTGAATTATCGTGAAAAATCCTCAAGCGTGACACATTTTTCAAAATTATGACATATGACCTTGAAAAACAGATCAAAAAAGGACCTTCCAGAGCTGGCAAGGTCTCCATATTTTCACATCTTAATCCTTAAAGGTTGCTGAATCTTGTCGAGTAATCGGTTTCTCTGTAAAAAAAATCTCGTTCGTGAATTATCGTGAAAACCCCTCAAACGTGACACATTTTTCAAAATTATGACATATGACCTTGAAAAACGGATCAAAAAAAGGACCTTCCAGAGTTGCCAAGATTTCCATATTTACACATCTTAATCCTTAAAGGTAGCTGAATCTTGTCGTGTAATCGGTTTCTCTGTAAAAAAAAATCCCCAAAAAAGGATCTTCCAGAGTTGCCAAGGTCTCCATATTTTCACATATTAATCCTTAAAGGTTGCTGAATCTTGTCGAGTAATCGGATTCTCTGTAAAAAAAAAAACCCTGAAATGTGACAAATTTATCAAAATTATGACATATGAACTTAAAAAACGGATCAAAAAAAGGACCTTCTAGATGTGCCAAGGTCTCCTTATTTTCAAATCTTAATCCTTAAAGGTTGCTGAAACTTGTCGATTAATCGGTTTCTCTGTAAAAATCCTGATCGTGAATTATCGTGAAAACCCCTCAAACGTGACACATTTTTCAAAATTATGACATATGATCTTGAAAAACGGATCAAAAAAGGACCTTCCAGAGTTGCCAAGGTCTCCATATTTTCACATCTTTATCCTTAAAGGTTGCTGAATCTTGTCGAGTAATCGGTTTCTCTGTAAAAAAATCCCGTTCGTGAATTATAGTAAAAACCCCTCAAACGTGACATATTTTTCAATAATATGACATATGACCTTGAAAAACGAATCAAAAAAGGACCTTCCAGAATGGCCAGGTCTCCATATTCTCACATCTTAATCCTTGAAGATTGCTGAATCTTTCCGAGTAATCGGTTTCTCTGTAAAAAATCCCGTTCATGAATTATCGTGAAAACCCCTCAAACGTGACACATTTTTCAAAAGTTGCCAAGGTCGCCATATTTTCACATCTTAATCGTTAAAGGTTGCTAAATCTTGTCGAGTAATCGGTTTCTCTGTAAAAAATCCCGTTCGTGAATTAACGTGAAAACCCCTCAAACGTGACACATTTTTCAAAAGTTGCCAAGGTCGCCATATTTTCACATCTTAATCGTTAAAGGTTGCTAAATCTTGTCGAGTAATCGGTTTCTCTGTAAAAAATCCCGTTCGTGAATTAACGTGAAAACCCCTCAAACGTGACACATTTTTCAAAATTATGACATATGACCTTGAAAAACGGATCAAAAAAGGACCTTCCAGAGTTGCTAAGGTCTCCGTATTTTCACAACTTTATCCTAAAACGTTGGTGAATCTTGTCGAGTTATCGGTTTCTCTGTAAAAAAAATCCCGTTCGTGAATTATCGTGAAAACCCCTCATACGTGACATATTTTCTCTGTAAAAAAAATCCCATTCATGAATTATCGTGAAAACCCCTCAAACGTGACACATTTTTTAAAATTATGACATATGACCTTAAATCACGGATCCAAAAAGGACCTTCTAGAGTTGCCAAGGTCTCTATATTTTTACATCTTAATCCTTAAAAGTTGCTGAATCTTGTCGAGTAATCGGTTTCTCTGTAAAAAATACCGTTCGTGAATTATCGTGAAAACCCCTCAAACGTGACATATTTTTCAAAACTATGACATATGACCTTGAAAAACGAATCAAAAAAGGACCTTCCAGAGTTGCCAAGGTCTCCATATTTTCACATCTTAATCCTTTAAGGTAGCTGAATCTTGTCGTGTAATCGGTTTCTATGTAAAAAAAAAAATCCCCAAAAAAGGACCTTCCAGAGTTTCCAAGGTCTCCATATTTTCACATCTTAATCCTTAAAGGTTGCTGAATCTTGCCGAGTAATCGGTTTCTCTGTAAAAAAATTCCGTTCATGAATTATCGTAAAAACCACTCAAACGTGACACATTTTTTAAAATTATGACATATGACCTTAAATCACGGATCCAAGAAGGACCTTCTAGAGTTGCCAAGGTCTCCATATTTTCAAATCTTAATCTTTAAAGGTTGCTGAATCTTGTCGAGTAATCGGTTTCTCTGTAAAAAATCCTGTTCGTGAATTATCGTGAAAACCCCTCAAACGTGACACATTTTTCAAAATTATGACATATGACCTTGAAAAACGGATCAAAAAGGACCTTCGAGAGTTGCCAAGGTCTCCATATTTTACATCTTAATCCTTAAAGGTAGCTGAATCTTGTCGAATAATCGGTTTCTCTATAAAAAAAAATCCCGTTCGTGAATTATCGTGAAATCCATTCAAACGTGACACATTTTTCAATAATATGACAAATGACCTTGAAAAACGAATTAAAAAAGGACCTTCCAGAGTGGCCAGGTCTCCATATTCTCACATCTTAATCCTTGAAGATTGCTGAATCTTGCCGAGTAATCGGTTGCTCTGTAAAAAATCCCGTTCGTGAATTATCGTGAAAACCCTTCAAACGTGACATATTTTCTTTGTAAAAAAAATCCCGTTCATGAATTATCGTGAAAACCACTCAAACGTGACACATTTTTTAAAATTATGACATATGACCTTAAATCACGGATCCAAAAAGGACCCTTTAGAGTTGCCAAGGTCTCTATATTTTCACATCTTAATCCTTAAAAGTTGCTGAATCTTGTCGAGTAATCGGTTTCTCTGTAAAAAGTCCCGTTCGTGAATTATCGTGAAAACCCCTCAAACGTGACATATTTTTCAATAATATGACATATGACCTTGAAAAACGGATCAAAAAGGATCTTCGAGAGTTGCCAAGGTCTCCATATTTTACATCTTAATCCTTAAAGGTAGCTGAATCTTGTCGAATAATCGGTTTCTCTATAAAAAAAAATCCCGTTCGTGAATTATCGTGAAATCCATTCAAACGTGACACATTTTTCAATAATATGACATATGACCTTGAAAAACGAATCAAAAAAGGACCTTCCAGAGTGGCCAGGTCTCCATATTCTCACATCTTAATCCTTGAAGATTGCTGAATCTTGCCGAGTAATCGGTTTCTCTGTAAAAAATCCCGTTCGTGAATTAACGTGAAAACCCCTCAAACGTGACACATTTTTCAAAATTATGACATATGACCTTGAAAAACGGATCAAAAAAGGACCTTCCAGAGTTGCTAAGGTCTCCGTATTTTCACAACTTTATCCTTAAAGGTTGGTGAATCTTGTCGAGTAATCGGTTTCTCTGTAAAAAAATCCCGTTCGTGAATTATCGTGAAAACCCTTCAAACGTGGCACATTTTTCAAAAGTTGCCAAGATCGCCATATTTTCACATCTTAATCGTTAAAGGTTGCTAAATCTTGTCGAGTAATCGGTTTCTCTGTAAAAAATCCCGTTCGTGAATTAACGTGAAAACCCCTCAAACGTGACACATTTTTCAAAATTATGACATATGACCTTGAAAAACGGATCAAAAAAGGACCTTCCAGAGTTGCCAAGGTCTCCGTATTTTCACATCTTAATCCTTAAAAGTTGCTGAATCTTGTCGAGTAATCGGTTTCTCTGTAAAAAATCCCGTTCGTGAATTATTGTGAAAACCCCTCAAACGTGACATATTTTTCAATAATATGACATATGACCTTGAAAAACGGATCAAAAAGAACCTTCCAGAGTTGCCAAGGTCTCCATATTTTCACATCTTAATCCTTAAAGGTAGCTGAATCTTGTCGAGTAATCGGTTTCTCTGTAAAAAAAACCCAAAAAGGACCTTCCAGAGTTGCCAAGGTGTCCATATTTTCACATCATGTGACAAATTTTTCAAAAATATGACATATGACCTTTAAAAATGGATCAAAAAAGGACCTTCCAGAGTTGTCAAGTTCTCCATATTTTAACATCTTAATCCTTAAAGGTAGCTGAATCTTGTCGAGTAATCGTTTTCTCTTTAAAAAATCCCGTTCATGAATTATCGTGAAAACCACTCAAACGTGACACATTTTTTTTAAAACATATGACCTTAAAAAACGGATCAAAAAAGGACCTTCTAGATGTGCCAAGGTCTCCATATTTTCAAATGTTAATCCTTAAAAGTTGCTGAATCTTGTCGAGTAATCGGTTTTTCTGTAAAAAATCCCGTTCGTGAATTATCGTGAAAACCCCTCAAACGTGACATATTTTTCAATAATATGACATATGACCTTGAAAAACGGATCAAAAAGGATCTTCGAGAGTTGCCAAGGTCTCCATATTTTACATCTTAATCCTTAAAGGTAGCTGAATCTTGTCGAATAATCGGTTTCTCTATAAAAAAAAATCCCGTTCGTGAATTATCGTGAAATCCATTCAAACGTGACACATTTTTCAATAATATGACATATGACCTTGAAAAACGAATCAAAAAAGGACCTTCCAGAGTGGCCAGGTCTCCATATTCTCACATCTTAATCCTTGAAGATTGCTGAATCTTGCCGAGTAATCGGTTTCTCTGTAAAAAATCCCGTTCGTGAATTAACGTGAAAACCCCTCAAACGTGACACATTTTTCAAAATTATGACATATGACCTTGAAAAACGGATCAAAAAAGGACCTTCCAGAGTTGCTAAGGTCTCCGTATTTTCACAACTTTATCCTTAAAGGTTGGTGAATCTTGTCGAGTAATCGGTTTCTCTGTAAAAAAATCCCGTTCGTGAATTATCGTGAAAACCCTTCAAACGTGGCACATTTTTCAAAAGTTGCCAAGGTCGCCATATTTTCACATCTTAATCGTTAAAGGTTGCTAAATCTTGTCGAGTAATCGGTTTCTCTGTAAAAAATCCCGTTCGTGAATTAACGTGAAAACCCCTCAAACGTGACACATTTTTCAAAATTATGACATATGACCTTGAAAAACGGATCAAAAAAGGACCTTCCAGAGTTGCTAAGGTCTCCGTATTTTCACATCTTAATCCTTAAAAGTTGCTGAATCTTGTCGAGTAATCGGTTTCTCTGTAAAAAATCCCGTTCGTGAATTATTGTGAAAACCCCTCAAACGTGACATATTTTTCAATAATATGACATATGACCTTGAAAAACGGATCAAAAAGAACCTTCCAGAGTTGCCAAGGTCTCCATATTTTCACATCTTAATCCTTAAAGGTAGCTGAATCTTGTCGAGTAATCGGTTTCTCTGTAAAAAAAAACCCAAAAAGGACCTTCCAGAGTTGCCAAGGTGTCCATATTTTCACATCATGTGACAAATTTTTCAAAAATATGACATATGACCTTTAAAAATGGATCAAAAAAGGACCTTCCAGAGTTGTCAAGTTCTCCATATTTTAACATCTTAATCCTTAAAGGTAGCTGAATCTTGTCGAGTAATCGTTTTCTCTTTAAAAAATCCCGTTCATGAATTATCGTGAAAACCACTCAAACGTGACACATTTTTTTTAAAACATATGACCTTAAAAAACGGATCAAAAAAGGACCTTCTAGATGTGCCAAGGTCTCCATATTTTCAAATGTTAATCCTTAAAGGTTGCTGAATATTGTCGAGTAATCGGTTTCTCTGTAAAAAAATCCTGTTCGTGAATTATCGTGAAAACCCCTCAAACGTGACATATTTTTCAATAATATGACATATGACCTTGAAAAACGGATCAAAAAGAACCTTCCAGAGTTGTCAAGGTCTCCATATTTTCACATCTTAATCCTTAAAGGTAGCTGAATCTTGTCGAGTAATCGGTTTCTCCGTAAAAAAAAATCCCCAACAAAAGGACCTTCCAGAGTTGCAAAGGTCTCCATATTTTCACATATTAATTCTTAAAGGTTGCTCAATCTTTTCGAGTAATCGGTTTCTCTGTAAAAAAAAAACCCTCAAATGTGACAAATTTTTCAAAATTATGACATATGACCTTAAAAAATGGATCAAAAAAAGATTTTCTAGATGTGCCAAGGTCTCCATATTTTCAAATCTTAATCCTTAAAGGTTGCTGAAACTTGTCGAGTAATCAGTTTCTCTGTAAAAATCCTGTTAGTGAATTATCGTGAAAACCCCTCAAACGTGACACATTTTTCAAAATTATGACATATGATCTTGAAAAACGGATCCAAAAAGGACCTTCTAGAGTTGCCAAGGTCTCCATATTTTCACATCTTAATCCTTAAAGGTTGATGAATCTTGTCGAGTAATCGGTTTCTCTGTAAAAAATCCCGTTCGTGAATTATTGTGAAAACCCCTCAAACGTGACATATTTTTCAATAATATGACATATGACCTTGAAAAACGGATAAAAAAGAACCTTCCAGAGTTGCCAAGGTCTCCATATTTTCACTTCTTAATCCTTAAAGGTAGCTGAATCTTGTCGAGTAATCGGTTTCTCTGTAAAAAAAAACCCAAAAAGGACCTTCCAGAGTTGCCAAGGTATCCATATTTTCACATCATGTGACAAATTTTTCAAAAATATGACATATGACCTTTAAAAATGGATCAAAAAAGGACCTTCCAGAGTTGTCAAGTTCTCCATATTTTAACATCTTAATCCTTAAAGGTAGCTGAATCTTGTCGAGTAATCGTTTTCTCTGTAAAAAATCCCGTTCATGAATTATCGTGAAAACCACTCAAACGTGACACATTTTTTTAAAACATATGACCTTAAAAAACGGATCAAAAAAGGACCTTCTAGATGTGCCAAGGTCTCCATATTTTCAAATGTTAATCCTTAAAGGTTGCTGAATCTTGTCGAGTAATCGGTTTCTCTGTAAAAATCCTGTTCGTGAATTATCGTGAAAACCCTTCAAACGTGACACATTTTTCAAAATTATGACATATGACCTTGAAAAACGGATCAAAAAAGGACCTTCCAGAGTTGCCAAGGTCTCCGTACTTTCGCATCTTATCCTTAAAGGTTGCTGAGTCTTGTCGAGTAATCGGTTTCTCTGTAAAAAAAAAAACCCTCCAACGTGACATATTTTCTCTGTAAAAAAATCCCGTTCGTGAATTATCGTGAAAAAACCTCAAGCGTGACACATTTTTCAAAATTATGACATATGACCTTGAAAAACGGATCAAAAAAAGGACTTTCCAGAGTTGCCAAGATTTCCATATTTACACATCTTAATCCTTAAAGGTAGCTGAATCTTGTCGAGTAATCGGTTTCTCTGTAAAAAATAATCCCCAAAAAAGGATCTTCTAGAGTTGCCAAGGTATCCATATTTTCACATATTAATCTTTAAAGGTTGCTGAATCTTGTCGAGTAATCGGTTTCTCTGTAAAAAAAAACCCCTCAAATGTGACAAATTTTTCAAAATTATGACATATGACCTTAAAAAACGGATCAAAAAAGGACCTTCTAGATGTGCCAAGGTCTCCATATTTTCAAATCTTAATCCTTAAAGGTTGCTGAAACTTGTCGAGTAATCGGTTTCTCTGTAAAAATCCTGATCGTGAATTATCGTGAAAACCCCTCAAACGTGACATATTTTTCAAAACTATGACATATGACCTTGAAAAACGAATCAAAAAAGGACCTTCCAGAGTTGCCAAGGTCTCCATATTTTCACATCTTAATCCTTAAAGGTAGCTGTATCTTGTCGTGTAATCGGTTTCTCTGTAAAAAAAAATCCCCAAAAAAGGACCTTCCAGAGTTGCCAAGGTCTCCATATTTTCACATCTTAATCCTTAAAGGTTGCTGAATCTTGCCGAGTAATCGGTTTCTCTGTAAAAAAAATCCCGTTCATGAATTATCGTAAAAACCACTCAAACGTGACACAGTTTTTAAAATTATGACATATGACCTTAAAAACGGATCAAAAAAGGATCTTCTAGATGTGCCAAGGTCTCCATATTTTCAAATCTTAATACTTAAAGGTTGCTGAATCTTGTCGAGTAATCGGTTTCTCTGTAAAAAAAAAATCCCGTTCATGAATTATCGTAAAAACCACCCAAAAGTGACACAGTTTTTAAAATTATGACATATGATCTTAAGAAACGAATCAAAAAAGGACCTTCCAGAGTGGCCAAGGTCGCCATATTTTCACATCTTAATCGTTAAAGGTTGCTAAATCTTGTCGAGTAATCGGTTTCTCTGTAAAAAAATCCCGTTCGTGAATTATCGTGAAAACCCCTCAAACGTGACATATTTTCTCTGTAAAAAAAATCCCGTTCATGAATTATCGTGAAAACCACTCAAACGTGACACATTTTTTTAAATTACGACATATGACCTTAAATCACGGATCCAAAAAGGACCTTCTAGAGTTGCCAAGGTCTCTATATTTTCACATCTTAATCCTTAAAAGTTGCTGAATCTTGTCGAGTAATCGGTTTCTCTGTTAAAAATCCCGTTCGTGAATTATCGTGAAAACCCCTCAAACGTGACATATTTTTCAATAATATGACATATGACCTTGAAAAACGGATCAAAAAGAACCTTCCAGAGTTGCCAAGGTCTCGATATTTTCACATCTTAATCCTTAAAGGTAGCTGAATCTTGTCGAGTAATCGGTTTCTCTGTAAAAAAAAAACCCCTCAAATGTGACAAATTTTTCAAAATTATGACATATGACCTTAAAAAACGGATCAAAAAAGGATCTTCTAGATGTGCCAAGGTCTCCTTATTTTCAAATCTTAATCCTTAAAGGTTGCTGAAAATTGTCGAGTAATCGGTTTCTCTGTAAAAATCCTGTTCGTGAATTATCGTGAAAACCCCTCAAACGTGACACATTTTTCAAAATTATGACATATGATCTTGAAAAACGGATCAAAAAGGACCTTCTAGAGTTGCCAAGGTCTCTATATTTTCACATTTTAATCCTTAAAGGTTGCTGAATCTTGTCGAGTAATCAGTTTCTCTGTAAAAAACAAACCCACCAACGTGACATATTTTCTCTGTAAAAAAATCCCGTTCGTGAATTATCGTGAAAAATCCTCAAGCGTGACACATTTTTCAAAATTATGACATATGACCTTTAAAAACAGATCAAAAAAGGACTACCAGAGCAGGCAAGAACTCCATATTTTCACATCTTAATCCTTAAGGTTGCTGAATCTTGTCGAGTAATCGGTTTCTCTGTAAAAAAATCCCGTTCGTGAATTATAGTAAAAACCCCTCAAACGTGACATATTTTTCAATAATATGACATATGACCTTGAAAAACGGATCAAAAAGGACCTTCCAGAGTTGCCAAGGTCTCCATATTTTACATCTTAATCCTTAAAGGTAGCTGAATCTTGTCGAATAATCGGTTTCTCTATACAAAAAAATCCCGTTCGTGAATTATCGTGAAAACCCCTCAAACGTGACATATTTTTCAAAACTATGACATATGACCTTGAAAAACGAATCAAAAAAGGACCTTCCAGAGTTGCCAAGGTCTCCATATTTTCACATCTTAATCCTTAAAGGTAGCTGAATCTTGTCGTGTAATCGGTTTCTATGTAAAAAAAAAAATCCCCAAAAAAGGACCTTCCAGAGTTTCCAAGGTCTCCATATTTTCACATCTTAATCCTTAAAGGTTGCTGAATCTTGCCGAGTAATCGGTTTCTCTGTAAAAAAATTCCGTTCATGAATTATCGTAAAAACCACTCAAACGTGACACAGTTTTTAAAATTATGACATATGACCTTAAAAACGGATCAAAAAAGGATCTTCTAGATGTGCCAAGGTCTCCATATTTTCAAATCTTAATCTTTAAAGGTTACTGAATTTTTCAAAATTATGACATATGACCTTGAAAAACGGATCAAAAAAGGACCTTCCAGAGTTGCAAAGGTCTCCGTATTTTCACAACTTTATCCCTAAAGGTTGCTGAATCTTGTCGAGTAATCGGTTTCTCTGTAAAAAAATCCCGTTCGTGAATTATCGTGAAAACCCCTCAAACGTGACATATTTTTCAATAATATGACATATGACCTTGAAAAACGGATCAAAAAGGACCTTCGAGAGTTGCCAAGGTCTCCATATTTTACATCTTAATCCTTAAAGGTAGCTGAATCTTGTCGAATAATCGGTTTCTCTATAAAAAAAATCCCGTTCGTGAATTATCGTGAAATCCATTCAAACGTGACACATTTTTCAATAATATGACATATGACCTTGAAAAACGAATCAAAAAAGGACCTTCCAGAGTTGCTAAGGTCTCCGTATTTTCACAACTTTATCCTAAAAGGTTGGTGAATCTTGTCGAGTAATCGGTTTCTCTGTAAAAAAATCCCGTTCGTGAATTATCGTGAAAACCCCTCAAACGTGACATATTTTCTCTGTAAAAAAAATCCCGTTCATGAATTATCGTGAAAACCACTCAAACGTGACACATTTTTTAAAATTATGACATATGACCTTAAATCACGGATCCAAAAAGGACCTTCTAGAGTAGCCAAGGTCTCTATATTTTCACATCTTAATCGTTAAAAGTTGCTGAATCTTGCCGAGTAATCGGTTTCTCTGTAAAAAATCCCGTTCGTGAATTATCGTGAAAACCCCTCAAACGTGACATATTTTTCAATAATATGACATATGACCTTGAAAAACGGATCAAAAAGGACCTTCGAGAGTTGCCAAGGTCTCCATATTTTACATCTTAATCCTTAAAGGTAGCTGAATCTTGTCGAATAATCGGTTTCTCTATAAAAAAAATCCCGTTCGTGAATTATCGTGAAATCCATTCAAACGTGACACATTTTTCAATAATATGACATATGACCTTGAAAAACGAATCAAAAAAGGACCTTCCAGAGTGGCCAGGTCTCCATATTCTCACATCTTAATCCTTGAAGATTGCTGAATCTTGCCGAGTAATCGGTTTCTCTGTAAAAAATCCCGTTCGTGAATTAACGTGAAAACCCCTCAAACGTGACACATTTTTCAAAATTATGACATATGACCTTGAAAAACGGATCAAAAAAGGACCTTCCAGAGTTGCTAAGGTCTCCGTATTTTCACAATTTTATCCTTAAAGGTTGGTGAATCTTGTAGAGTAATCGGTTTCTCTGTAAAAAAATCCCGTTCGTGAATTATCGTGAAAACCCCTCAAACGTGACATATTTTCTCTGTAAAAAAAATCCCGTTCATGAATTATCGTGAAAACCACTCAAACGTGACACATTTTTTAAAATTATGACATATGACCTTAAATCACGGATCCAAAAAGGACCTTCTAGAGTTGCCAAGGTCTCTATATTTTCACATCTTAACCCTTAAAGGTAGCTGAATCTTGCCGAGTAATCGGTTTCTCTGTAAAAAAAATCCCGTTCATGAATTATCGTACAAACCACTCAAACGTGACACAGTTTTTAAAATTATGACATATGACGGATCAAAAAAGGATCTTCTAGATGTGCCAAGGTCTCCATATTTTCAAATCTTAATACTTAAAGGTTGCTGAATCTTGTCGAGTAATCGGTTTCTCTGTAAAAAATCCTGTTCGTGAATTATCGTGAAAACCCCTCAAAAGTGACACATTTTTTAAAATTATGACATATGACCTTGAAAAACGGATCAAAAAAGGACCTTCCAGAGTTGCAAAGGTCTCCGTATTTTCACAACTTTATCCTTAAAGGTTGCTGAATCTTGTCGAGTAATCGGTTTCTCTGTAAAAATCCCGTTCGTGAATTATCGTGAAAACCCCTCAAACGTGACATATTTTTCAATAATATGACATATGACCTTGAAAAACGGATCAAAAAGAACCTTCCAGAGTTGCAAAGGTCTCCATATTTTCACATATTAATCCTTAAAGGTTGCTCAATCTTGTCGAGTAATCGGTTTCTCTGTAAAAAAAAAACCCTCAAATGTGACAAATTTTTCAAAATTATGACATATGACCTTAAAAAACGGATCAAAAAAGGATTTTCTAGATGTGCCAAGGTCTCCATATTTTCAAATCTTAATCCTTAAAGGTTGCTGAAACTTGTCGAGTAATCGGTTTCTCTGTAAAAATCCTGTTAGTGAATTATCGTGAAAACCCCTCAAAAGTGACACATTTTTCAAAATTATGACATATGATCTTGAAAAACGGATCCAAAAAGGACCTTCTAGAGTTTTCAATAATATGACATATGACCTTGAAAAACGGATCAAAAAGAACCTTCCAGAGTTGCCAAGGTCTCCATATTTTCACATCTTAATCCTTAAAGGTAGCTGAATCTTGTCGAGTAATCGGTTTCTCTGTAAAAAAATACCCAAAAAGGACCTTCCAGAGTTGCCAAGGTGTCCATATTTTCACATCATGTGACAAATTTTTCAAAAATATGACCTTTAAAAATGGATCAAAAAAGAACCTTCCAGAGTTGTCAAGTTCTCCATATTTTAACATCGTAATCCTTAAAGGTAGCTGAATCTTGTCGAGTAATCGTTTTCTCTGTAAAAAATCCCGTTCATGAATTATCGTGAAAACCACTCAAACGTGACACATTTTTTTAAAACATATGACCTTAAAAAACTGATCAAAAAAGGACCTTCTAGATGTGCCAAGGTCTCCATATTTTCAAATGTTAATCCTTAAAGGTTGCTGAATCTTGTCGAGTAATCGGTTTCTCTGTTAAAAATCCTGTTCGTGAATTATCGTGAAAACCCCTCAAACTTGACACATTTTTCAAAATTATGACATATGACCTTGAAAAACGGATCAAAAAAGGACCTTCCAGAGTTGCCAAGGTCTCCATATTTTCACATCTTAATCCTTAAAGGTTGCTGAGTCTTGTCGAGTAATCGGTTTCTCTGTAAAAAAAAAAACCTCCAACGTGACATATTTTCTCTGTAAAAAAATCCCGTTCGTGAATTATCGTGAAAAAACCTCAAGCGTGACACATTTTTCAAAATTATGACATATGACCTTGAAAAACGGATCAAAAAAAAGGACCTTCCAGAGTTGCCAAGATTTCCATATTTACACATCTTAATCCTTAAAGTTAGATGAATCTTGTCGAGTAATCGGTTTCTCTGTAAAAAAAAATCCCCAAAAAAGGATCTTCCAGAGTTGCCAAGGTGTCCATATTTTCACATATTAATCCTTAAAGGTTGCTGAATCTTGTCGAGTAATCGGTTTCTCTGTAAAAAAAACCCCCTCAAATGTGACAAATTTTTCAAAATTATGACATATGACCTTAAAGAACGGATCAAAAAAGGACCTTCTAGATGTGCCAAGGTCTCCATATTTTCAAATCTTAATCCTTAAAGGTTGCTGAAACTTGTCGAGTAATCGGTTTCTCTGTAAAAATCCTGATCGTGAATTATCGTGAAAACCCCTCAAACGTGACATATTTTTCAAAACTATGACATATGACCTTGAAAAACGAATCAAAAAAGGACCTTCCAGAGTTGCCAAGGTCTCCATATTTTCACATCTTAATCCTTAAAGGTAGCTGAATCTTGTCGTGTAATCGGTTTCTCTGTAAAAAAAAATCCCCAAAAAAGGACCTTCCAGAGTTGCCAAGGTCTCCATATTTTCACATCTTAATCCTTAAAGGTTGCTGAATCTTGGCGAGTAATCGGTTTCTCTGTAAAAAAAAATCCCGTTCATGAATTATCGTAAAAACCACTCAAACGTGACACAGTTTTTAAAATTATGACATATGACCTTAAAAACGGATCAAAAAAGGATCTTCTAGATGTGCCAAGGTCTCCATATTTTCAAATCTTAATCCTTAAAGGTAGCTGAATCTTGTCGTGTAATCGGTTTCTCTGTAAAAAAAAATCCCGTTCGTGAATTATCGTGAAAACCCCTCAAACGTGACATATTTTTAATAATATGACATATGACCTTGAAAAACGGATCAAAAAGAACCTTCCAGAGTTGCCAAGGTCTCCATATTTTCACATCCTAATCCTTAAAGGTTGCTGAATCTTGTCGAGTAATCGGTTTCTCTGTAAAAAATCCTGTTCGTGAATTATCGTGAAAACCCCTCAAACGTGACACATTTTTCAAAATTATGACATATGACCTTGAAAAACGGATCAAAAAAGGACCTTCCAGAGTTGCTAAGGTCTCCGTATTTTCACAACTTTATCCTTAAAGGTTGGTGAATCTTGTCGAGTAATCGGTTTCTCTGTAAAAAAAAATCCCGTTCGTGAATTATCGTGAAAACCCCTCAAACGTGACATATTTTTCAATAATATGACATATGACCTTGAAAAACGGATCAAAAAGAACCTTCCAGAGTTGCCAAGGTCTCCATATTTTCACATCTTAATCCTTAAAGGTAGCTGAATCTTGTCGAGTAATCGGTTTCTCTGAAAAAAAATTCCCCAAAAAAGGACCTTCCAGAGTTGCCAAGGTCTCCATATTTTCACATATTAATCCTTAAAGGTTGCTCAATCTTGTCGAGTAATCGGTTTCTCTGTAAAAAAAAACCCTCAAATGTGACAAATTTTTCAAAATTATGACATATGACCTTAAAAAACGGATCAAAAAAGGATTTTCTAGATGTGCCAAGGTCTCTATATTTTCACATCTTAATCCTTTAAGGTTGCTGAATCTTGTCGAGTAATCGGTTTCTCTGTAAAAAATCCCGTTCGTGAATTATCGTGAAATTGAGGGGTTTGACACATTTTTCAAAATTATGACATATGACCTTGAAAAACGGATCAAAAAAGGACCTTCCAGAGTTGCCAAGGTCTCCATATTTTCACATCTTAATCCTTAAAGGTAGCTGAATCTTGTCGAGTAATCGGTTTCTCTGTAAAAACAAAAACCCAAAAAGGACCTTCCAGAGTTGCCAAGGTGTCCATATTTTCACATCATGTGACAAATTTTTGAAAAATATGACATATGACCTTTAAAAATGGATAAAAAAGGACCTTCCAGAGTTGCCAAGTTCTCCATATTTTAACATCTTAATCCTTAAAGGTAGCTGAATCTTGACGAGTAATCGTTTTCTCTGTAAAAAATCCCGTTCATGAATTATCGTAAAAACCACTCAAACGTGACACATTTTTTTAAAACATATGACCTTAAAAAACGGATCAAAAAAGGACCTTCTAGATCTGCCAAGGTTTCCATATTTTCAAATGTTAATCCTTAAAGGTTGCTGAATCTTTTCGAGTAATCGGTTTCTCTGTAAAAAATCCTGTTCGTGAATTATCGTGAAAACCCCTCAAACGTGACACATTTTTCAAAATTATGACATATGACCTTGAAAAACGGATCAAAAAAGGACCTTCCAGAGTTGCCAAGGTCTCCGTACTTTCACATCTTATCCTTAAAGGTTGCTGAGTCTTGTCGAGTAATCGGTTTCTCTGTAAAAAAAAAACCCTCCAACGTGACATATTTTCTCTGTAAAAAAATCCCGTTCGTGAATTATCGTGAAAAAAACCTCAAGCGTGACACATTTTTCAAAATTATGACATATGACCTTGAAAAACAGATCAAAAAATGACCTTCCAGTGCTGGCAAGGTCTCCATATTTTCACATCTTAATGTGTAAATGTGCCAAGGTCTCCATATTTTCAAATGTTAATCCTTAAAGGTTGCTGAATCTTGTCGAGTAATCGGTTTCTCTGTAAAAAATCCTGTTCGTGAATTATCGTGAAAACCCCTCAAACGTGACACATTTTTCAAAATTATGACATATGACCTTGAAAAACGGATCAAAAAAAGGACCTTCCAGAGTTGCCAAGATTTCCATATTTACTCATCTTAATGTGTAAATGTGCCAAGGTCTCCATATTTTCACATATTAATCCTTAAAGGTTGCTGAAACTTGTCGAGTAATCGGTTTCTCTGTAAAAATCCTGATCGTGAATTATCGTGAAAACCCCTCAAACGTGACACATTTTTCACAATTATGACATATGATCTTGAAAAACGGATCAAAGAAGGACCTTCCAGAGTTGCGAAGGTCTCCATATTTTCACATCTTATCCTTAAAGGTTGCTGAATCTTGTCGAGTAATCGGTTTCTCTGTAAAAAAATCCCGTTCGTGAATTATAGTAAAAACCCCTCAAACGTGACATATTTTTCAATAATATGACATATGACCTTGAAAAACGGATCAAAAAGGACCTTCCAGAGTTGCCAAGGTCTCCATATTTTACATCTTAATCCTTAAAGGTAGCTGAATCTTGTCGAATAATCGGTTTCTCTATAAAAAAAAATCCCGTTCGTGAATTATCGTGAAATCCATTCAAACGTGACACATTTTTCAATAATATGACATATGACCTGGAAAAACGAATCAAAAAAGGACCTTCCAGAGTGGCCAGGTCTCCATATTCACGCATCTTAATCCTTGAAGATAGCTGAATCTTGCCGAGTAATCGGTTTCTCTGTGAAAAATCCCGTTCGTGAATTATCGTGAAAACCCCTCAAACGTGGCACATTTTTCAAAAGCTGCCAAGGTCGCCATATTTTCACATCTTAATCGTTAAAGGTTGCTAAATCTTGTCGAGTAATCGGTTTCTCTGTAAAAAATCCCGTTCGTGAATTAACGTGAAAACCCCTCAAACGTGACACATTTTTCAAAATTATGACATATGACCTTGAAAAATGGATCAAAAAAGGACCTTCCAGAGTTGCTAAGGTCTCCGTATTTTCACAACTTTATCCTTAAAGGTTGGTGAATCTTGTCGAGTAATCGGTTTCTCTGTAAAAAAAATCCCGTTCGTGAATTATCGTGAAAACCCCTCAAACGTGACATATTTTTCAATAATATGACATATGACCTTGAAAAACGGATCAAAAAGAACCTTCCAGAGTTGCCAAGGTCTCCATATTTTCACATCTTAATCCTTAAAGGTCGAATCTTGTCGAGTAATCGGTTTCTCTGAAAAAAAATCCCCAAAAAAGGACCTTCCAGAGTTGCCAAGTTCTCCATATTTTCACATATTAGTCCCTAAAGGTTGCTCAATCTTGTCGAGTAATCGGTTTCTCTGAAAAAAAAAACCCTCAAATGTGACAAATTTTTCAAAATTCTGACATATGACCTTAAAAAACGGATCAAAAAAGGACCTTCTAGATGTGCCAAGGTCTCCATATTTTCAAATCTTAATCCTTAAAGGTTGCTGAAACTTGTCGAGTAATCGGTTTCTCTGTAAAAATCCTGTTCGTGAATTATCGTAAAAACCACTCAAACGTGACACATTTTTCAAAATTATGACATATGATCTTGAAAAACGGATCCAAAAAGGACCTTCTAGAGTTGCCAAGATCTCTATATTTTCACATCTTAATCCTTAAAGGTTGCTGAATCTTGTCGAGTAATCGGTTTCTCTGTAAAAAATCCCGTTCGTGAATTATCGTGAAAACCCCTCAAACGTGACACATTTTTCAAAACTATGACATATGACCTTGAAAAACGAATCAAAAAAGGACCTTCCAGAGTTGCCAAGGTCTCCATATTTTCACATCTTAATCCTTAAAGGTAGCTGAATCTTGTCGTGTAATGGGTTTCTCTTTAAAAAAAAAAATCCCCAAAAAAGGACCTTCCAGAGTTGCCAAGGTCTCCATATTTTCACATCTTAATCCTTAAAGGTTGGTGAATCTTGTCGAGTAATCGGTTTCTCTGTAAAAAATCCCGTTCGTGAATTATCGTGAAATTGAGGGGTTTGACACATTTTTCAAAATAATGACATATGACCTTGAAAAACGGATCAGAAAAGGACCTTCCAGAGTTGCCAAGGTCTCCATATTTTCACATCTTAATCCTTAAAGGTAGCTGATCTTGTCGAGTAATCGGTTTCTCTGTAAAAAAAAAAAACAAAAAGGACCTTCCAGAGTTGCCAAGGTGTCCATATTTTCACATCATGTGACAAATTTTTGAAAAATATGACAAATGACCTTTAAAAATGGATAAAAAAAGGACCTTCCAGAGTTGCCAAGTTCTCCATATTTTAACATCTTAATCCTTAAAGGTAGCTGAATCTTGACGAGTAATCGTTTTCTCTGTAAAAAATCCCGTTCATGAATTATCGTGAAAACCACTCAAACGTGACACATTTTTTTAAAACATATGACCTTAAAAAACGGATCAAAAAAGGACCTTCTAGATGTGCCAAGGTCTCCATATTTTCAAATGTTAATCCTTAAAGGTTGCTGAATCTTGTCGAGTAATCGGTTTCTCTGTAAAAAATCCTGTTCGTGAATTATCGTGAAAACCCCTCAAACGTGACACATTTTTCAAAATTATGACATATGACCTTGAAAAACGGATCAAAAAAGGACCTTCCAGAGTTGCCAAGGTCTCCGTACTTTCACATCTTATCCTTAAAGGTTGCTGAGTCTTGTCGAGTAATCGGTTTCTCTGTAAAAAAAAACCCTCCAACGTGACATATTTTCTCTGTAAAAAAATCCCGTTCGTGAATTATCGTGAA
The DNA here is from genome assembly GCA_951804985.1 of Dryomyza anilis. NCBI lineage: Eukaryota > Metazoa > Arthropoda > Insecta > Diptera > Dryomyzidae > Dryomyza > Dryomyza anilis. Next base: position 1,721,446 of record OX638135.1, read on the forward strand.
AAAACCTCAAGCGTGACACATTTTTCAAAATTATGACATATGACCTTGAAAAACAGATCAAAAAAGGACCTTCCAGTGCTGGCAAGGTCTCCATATTTTCACATCTTAATGTGTAAATGTGCCAAGGTCTCCATATTTTCAAATGTTAATCCTTAAAGGTTGCTGAATCTTGTCGAGTAATCGGTTTCTCTGTAAAAAATCCTGTTCGTGAATTATCGTGAAAACCCCTCAAACGTGACACATTTTTCAAAATTATGACATATGACCTTGAAAAACGGATCAAAAAAAGGACCTTCCAGAGTTGCCAAGATTTCCATATTTACTCATCTTAATGTGTAAATGTGCCAAGGTCTCCATATTTTCACACATTAATCCTTAAAGGTTGCTGGATCTTGTCGAGTAATCGGTTTCTCTGTAAAAAAAAAAACCCTCAAATGTGACAAATTTTTCAAAATTATGACATATGACCTTAAAAAACGGATCAAAAAAGGACCTTCTAGATGTGACAAGGTCTCCATATTTTCAAATCTTAATCCTTAAAGGTTGCTGAAACTTGTCGAGTAATCGGTTTCTCTGTAAAAATCCTGATCGTGAATTATCGTGAAAACCCCTCAAACGTGACACATTTTTCAAAATTATGACATATGATCTTGAAAAACGGATCAAAAAAGGACCTTCCAGAGTTGCGAAGGTCTCCATATTTTCACATCTTATCCTTAAAGGTTGCTGAGTCTTGTCGAGTAATCGGTTTCTCTGTAAAAAAATCCCGTTCGTGAATTATAGTAAAAACCCCTCAAACGTGACATATTTTTCAATAATATGACATATGACCTTGAAAAACGGATCAAAAAGGACCTTCCAGAGTTGCCAAGGTCTCCATATTTTACATCTTAATCCTTAAAGGTAGCTGAATCTTGTCGAATAATCGGTTTCTCTATAAAAAAAAATCCCGTTCGTGAATTATCGTGAAATCCATTCAAACGTGACACATTTTTCAATAATATGACATATGACCTTGAAAAACGAATCAAAAAAGGACCTTCCAGAGTGGCCAGGTCTCCATATTCACACATCTTAATCCTTGAAGATTGCTGAATCTTGCCGAGTAATCGGTTTCTCTGTGAAAAATCCCGTTCGTGAATTATCGTGAAAACCCCTCAAACGTGGCACATTTTTCAAAAGTTGCCAAGGTCGCCATATTTTCACATCTTAATCGTTAAAAGTTGCTAAATCTTGTCGAGTAATCGGTTTCTCTGTAAAAAATCCCGTTCGTGAATTAACGTGAAAACCCCTCAAACGTGACACATTTTTCAAAATTATGACATATGACCTTGAAAAACGGATCAAAAAAGGACCTTTCAGAGTTGCTAAGGTCTCCGTATTTTCACAACTTTATCCTTAAAGGTTGGTGAATCTTGTCGAGTAATCGGTTTCTCTGTAAAAAAAAATCCCGTTCGTGAATTATCGTGAAAACCCCTCAAACGTGACATATTTTTCAATAATATGACATATGACCTTGAAAAACGGATCAAAAAGAACCTTCCAGAGTTGCCAAGGTCTCCATATTTTTACATCTTAATCCTTAAAGGTAGCTGAATCTTGTCGAGTAATCGGTTTCTCTGAAAAAAAATCCCCAAAAAAGGACCTTCCAGAGTTGCCAAGGTCTCCATATTTTCACATATTAGTCCCGAAAGGTTGCTCAATCTTGTCGAGTTTCTCTGAAAAAAAAAACCCCTCAAATGTGACAAATTTTTCAAAATTCTGACATATGACCTTAAAAAACGGATCAAAAAAGGACCTTCTAGATGTTCCAAGGTCTCCATATTTTCAAATCTTAATCCTTAAAGGTTGCTGAAACTTGTCGAGTAATCGGTTTCTCTGTAAAAATCCTGTTCTTGAATTATCGTGAAAACCACTCAAACGTGACACATTTTTCAAAATTATGACATATGATCTTGAAAAACGGATCCAAAAAGGACCTTCTAGAGTTGCCAAGATCTCTATATTTTCACATCTTAATCCCTAAAGGTTGCTGAATCTTGTCGAGTAATCGGTTTCTCTGTAAAAAATCCCGTTCGTGAATTATCGTGAAAACCCCTCAAACGTGACACATTTTTCAAAACTATGACATATGATGTGACAAATGTGACAAATTTTTCAAAATTATGACATATGACCTTAAAGAACGGATCAAAAAAGGACCTTCTAGATGTGCCAAGGTCTCATATTTTCAAATCTTAATCCTTAAAGGTTGCTGAAACTTGTCGAGTAATCGGTTTCTCTGTAAAAATCCTGATCGTAAATTATCGTGAAAACCCCTCAAACGTGACATATTTTTCAAAACTATGACATATGACCTTGAAAAACGAATCAAAAAAGAACCTTCCAGAGTTGCCAAGGTCTCCATATTTTCACATCTTAATCCTTAAAGGTAGCTGAATCTTGTCGTGTAATCGGTTTCTCTGTAAAAAAAAATCCCCAAAAAAGGACCTTCCAGAGTTGCCAAGGTCTCCATATTTTCACATCTTAATCCTTAAAGGTTGCTGAATCTTGCCGAGTAATCGGTTTCTCTGTAAAAAAAATCCCGTTCATGAATTATCGTAAAAACCACTCAAACGTGACACAGTTTTTAAAATTATGTCATATGACCTTAAAAACGGATAAAAAAAGGATCTTCTAGATGTGCCAAGGTCTCCATATTTTCAAATCTTAATACTTAAAGGTTGCTGAATCTTGTCGAGTAATCGGTTTCTCTGTAAAAAATCCTGTTCGTGAATTATCGTGAAAACCCCTCAAACGTGACACATTTTTCAAAATTATGACATATGACCTTGAAAAACGGATCAAAAAAGGACCTTCCAGAGTTGCAAAGGTCTCCGTATTTTCACAACTTTATCCTTAAAGGTTGCTGAATCTTGTCGAGTAATCGGTTTCTCTGTAAAAAATCCCGTTCGTGAATTATCGTGAAAACCCCTCAAACGTGACATATTTTTCAATAATATGACATATGACCTTGAAAAACGGATCAAAAAGAACATTCCAGAGTTGCCAAGGTCTCCATATTTTCACATCTTAATCCTTAAAGGTAGCTGATTCTTGTCGAGTAATCGGTTTCTCTGTAAAAAAAATCCCCAAAAAAGGACCTTCCAGAGTTGCCAAGGTCTCCATATTTTCATATATTAATCCTTAAAGGTTGCTCAATCTTGTAGAGTAATCGGTTTCTCTGTAAAAAAAAACCCTCAAATGTGACAAATTTTTCAAAATTATGACATATGACCTTAAAAAACGGATCAAAAAAGGATTTTCTAGATGTGCCAAGGTCTCCATATTTTCAAATCTTAATCCTTAAAGGTTGCTGAAACTTGTCGAGTAATTGGTTTCTCTGTAAAAATCCTGTTCGTGAATTATCGTGAAAACCCCTCAAACGTGACACATTTTTCAAAATTATGACATATGATCTTGAAAAACGAATCCAAAAAGGACCTTCTAGAGTTGCCAAGGTCTCTATATTTTCACATCTTAATCCTTAAAGGTTGCTGAATCTTGTCGAGTAATCGGTTTCTCTGTAAAAAATCCCGTTCGTGAATTATCGTGAAATTGAGGGGTTTGACACATTTTTCAAAATTATGACATATGACCTTGAAAAACGGATCAAAAAAGGACCTTCCAGAGTTGCCAAGGTCTCCATATTTTCACATCTTAATCCTTAAAGGTAGCTGAATCTTGTCGAGTAATCGGTTTCTCTGTAAAAAAAAACCCAAAAAGGACCTTCCAGAGTTGCCAAGGTGTCCATATTTTCACATCATGTGACAAATTTTTGATAAATATGACATATGACCTTTAAAAATGGATAAAAAAAGGACCTTCCAGAGTTGCCAAGTTCTCCATATTTTAACATCTTAATCCATAAAGGTAGCTGAATCTTGTCGAGTAATCGTTTTCTCTGTAAAAAATCCCGTTCATGAATTATCGTGAAAACCACTCAAACGTGACACATTTTTTTAAAACATATGACCTTAAAAAACGGATCAAAAAAGGACCTTCTAGATGTGCCAAGGTCTCCATATTTTCAAATGTTAATCCTTAAAGGTTGCTGAATCTTGTCGAGTAATCGGTTTCTCTGTAAAATATCCTGTTCGTGAATTATCGTGAAAACCCCGCATACGTGACACATTTTTCAAATTTATGACATATGACCTTGAAAAACGGATCAAAAAAGGACCTTCCAGAGTTGTCAAGGTCTCCGTACTTTCACATCTTATCCTTAAAGGTTGCTGAGTCTTGTCGAGTAATCGGTTTCTCTGTAAAAAAAAATCCCGTTCGTGAATTATCGTGAAAACCCCTCAAACGTGACATATTTTTCAATAATATGACATATGACCTTGAAAAACGGATCAAAAAGAACCTTCCAGAGTTGCCAAGGTCTCCATATTTTCACATCTTAATCCTTAAAGGTAGCTGAATCTTGTCGAGTAATCGGTTTCTCTGAAAAAAAAATCCCCAAAAAATGACCTTCCAGAGTTGCCAAGGTCTCCATATTTTCACATATTAGTCCCTAAAGGTTGCTCAATCTTGTCGAGTTTCTCTGAAAAAAAAAACCCCTCAAATGTGACAAATTTTTCAAAATTCTGACATATGACCTTAAAAAACGGATCAAAAAAGGACCTTCTAGATGTTCCAAGGTCTCCATATTTTCAAATCTTAATCCTTAAAGGTTGCTGAAACTTGTCGAGTAATCGGTTTCTCTGTAAAAATCCTGTTCGTGAATTATCGTGAAAACCACTCAAACGTGACACATTTTTCAAAATTATGACATACGATCTTGAAAAACGGATCCAAAAAGGACCTTCTAGAGTTGCCAAGATCTCTATATTTTCACATCTTAATCCTTAAAGGTTGCTGAATCTTGTCGAGTAATCGGTTTCTCTGTAAAAAATCCCGTTCGTGAATTATCGTGAAAACCCCTCAAACGTGACACATTTTTCAAAACTATGACATATGATGTGACAAATGTGACAAATTTTTCAAAATTATGACATATGACCTTAAAGAACGGATCAAAAAAGGACCTTCTAGATGTGCCAAGGTCTCCATATTTTCAAATCTTAATCCTTAAAGGTTGCTGAAACTTGTCGAGTAATCGGTTTCTCTGTAAAAATCCTGATCGTAAATTATCGTGAAAACTCCTCAAACGTGACATATTTTTCAAAACTATGACATATGACCTTGAAAAACGAATCAAAAAAGGACCTTCCAGAGTTGCCAAGGTCTCCGTATTTTCACATCTTAATCCTTAAAGGTAGCTGAATCTTGTCGTGTAATCGGTTTCTCTGTAAAAAAAAATCCCCAAAAAAGGACCTTCCAGAGTTGCCAAGGTCTCCATATTTTCACATCTTAATCCTTAAAGGTTGCTGAATCTTGCCGAGTAATCGGTTTCTCTGTAAAATCATGAATTATCGTAAAAACCACTCAAACGTGACACAGTTTTTAAAATTATGACATATGACCTTAAAAACGGATCAAAAAAGGATCTTCTAGATGTGCCAAGGTCTCCATATTTTCAAATCTTAATACTTAAAGGTTGCTGAATTTTGTCGAGTAATCGGTTTCTCTGTAAAAAATCCTGTTCGTGAATTATCGTGAAAACCCCTCAAACGTGACACATTTTTCAAAATTATGACATATGACCTTGAAAAACGGATCAAAAAAGGACCTTCCAGAGTTGCAAAGGTCACCGTATTTTCACAACTTTATCCTTAAAGGTTGCTGAATCTTGTCGAGTAATCGGTTTCTCTGTAAAAAATCCCGTTCGTGAATTATCGTGAAAACCCCTCAAACGTGACATATTTTTCAATAATATGACATATGACCTTGAAAAACGGATCAAAAAGAACATTCCAGAGTTGCCAAGGTGTCCATATTTTCACATCTTAATCCTTAAAGGTAGCTGATTCTTGTCGAGTAATCGGTTTCTCTGTAAAAAAAATCCCCAAAAAAGGACCTTCCAGAGTTGCCAAGGTCTCCATATTTTCATATATTAATCCTTAAAGGTTGCTCAATCTTGTAGAGTAATCGGTTTCTCTGTAAAAAAAAACCCTCAAATGTGACAAATTTTTCAAAATTATGACATATGACCTTAAAAAACGGATCAAAAAAGGATTTTCTAGATGTGCCAAGGTCTCCATATTTTCAAATCTTAATCCTTAAAGGTTGCTGAAACTTGTCGAGTAATTGGTTTCTCTGTAAAAATCCTGTTCGTGAATTATCGTGAAAACCCCTCAAACGTGACACATTTTTCAAAATTATGACATATGATCTTGAAAAACGGATCCAAAAAGGACCTTCTAGAGTTGCCAAGGTCTCTATATTTTCACATCTTAATCCTTAAAGGTTGCTGAATCTTGTCGAGTAATCGGTTTCTCTGTAAAAAATCCCGTTCGTGAATTATCGTGAAATTGAGGGGTTTGACACATTTTTCAAAATTATGACATATGACCTTGAAAAACGGATCAAAAAAGGACCTTCCAGAGTTGCCAAGGTCTCCATATTTTCAAATCTTAATCCTTAAAGGTAGCTGAATCTTGTCGAGTAATCGGTTTCTCTGTAAAAAAAAAACCCAAAAAGGACCTTCCTGAGTTGCCAAGGTGTCCATATTTTCACATCATGTGACAAATTTTTGAAAAATATGACATATGACCTTTAAAAATGGATAAAAAAAAGGACCTTCCAGAGTTGCCAAGTTCTCCATATTTTAACATCTTAATCCTTAAAGGTAGCTGAATCTTGTCGAGTAATCGTTTTCTCTGTAAAAAATCCCGTTCATGAATTATCGTGAAAACCACTCAAACGTGACACATTTTTTTAAAACATAAAAAATCCTGTTCGTGAATTATCGTGAAAACCCCTCAAACGTGACACATTTTTCAAAATTATGACATATGATCTTGAAAAACGGATCAAAAAAGGACCTTCCAGAGTTGCGAAGGTCTCCATATTTTCACATCTTATCCTTAAAGGTTGCTGAGTCTTGTCGAGTAATCGGTTTCTCTGTAAAAAAAAACCCTCCAACGTGACATATTTTCTCTGTAAAAAAATCCCGTTCATGAATTATCGTGAAAACCACTCAAACGTGACACATTTTTTTAAAACTTATGACCTTAAAAAACGGATCAAAAAAGGACCTTCTAGATGTGCCAAGGTCTCCATATTTTCAAATGTTAATCCTTCAAGGTTGCTGAATCTTGTCGAGTAATCGGTTTCTCTGTAAAAAATCCTGTTCGTGAATTATCGTGAAAACCCCGCAAACGTGACACATTTTTCAAAATTATGACATATGACCTTGAAACACGGATCAAAAAAGGACCTTCCAGAGTTGCCAAGGTCTCCGTACTTTCACATCTTATCCTTAAAGGTTGCTGAGTCTTGTCGAGTAATCGGTTTCTCTGTAAAAAAAATCCCCTCCAACGTGACATATTTTCTCTGTAAAAAAATCCCGTTCGTGAATTATCGTGAAAAAACCTCAAGCGTGACACATTTTTCAAAATTATGACATATGACCTTGAAAAACAGATCAAAAAAGGACCTTCCAGAGCTGGCAAGGTCTCCATATTTTTACATCTTACTCCTTAAAGGTTGCTGAATCTTGTCGAGTAATCGGTTTCTCTGTAAAAAAAATCCCGTTCGTGAATTATCGTGAAAACCCCTCAAACGTGACACATTTTTCAAAATTATGACATATGACCTTGAAAAACGGATCAAAAAAAGGACCTTCCAGAGTTGCCAAGATTTCCATATTTACACATCTTAATGTGTAAATGCGCCAAGGTCTCCATATTTTCACATAATAATCCTTAAAGGTTGCTGAATCTTGTCGAGTAATCGGTTTCTCTGTAAAAAAAAACCCCTCAAATGTGACAAATTTTTCAAAATTATGACATATGACCTTAAAAAACGGATCAAAAAAGGACCTTCTAGATGTGCCAAGATCTCCATATTTTCAAATCTTAATCCTTAAAGGTTGCTGAAACTTGTCGAGTAATCGGTTTCTCTGTAAAAATCCTGATCGTGAATTATCGTGAAAACCCCTCAAACGTGACACATTTTTCAAAATTATGACATATGATCTTGAAAAACGGATCAAAAAAGGACCTTCCAGAGTTGCGAAGGTCTCCATATTTTTACATCTTTATCCTTAAAGGTTGCTGAATCTTGTCGAGTAATCGGTGTCTCTGTAAAAAAATCCCGTTCGTGAATTATAGTAAAAACCCCTCAAACGTGACATATTTTTCAATAATATGACATATGACCTTGAAAAACGGATCAAAAAGGACCTTCCAGAGTTGCCAAGGTCTCCATATTTTACATCTTAATCCTTAAAGGTAGCTGAATCTAGTCGAATAATCGGTTTCTCTATAAAAAAAAAAAAATCCCGTTCGTGAATTATCGTGAAATCCATTCAAACGTGACACATTTTTCAATAATATGACATATGACCTTGAAAAACGAATCAAAAAAGGACCTTCCAGAGTGGCCAGGTCTCCATATTCACACATCTTAATCCTTGAAGATTGCTGAATCTTGCCGAGTAATCGGTTTCTCTGTGAAAAATCCCGTTCGTGTATTATCGTGAAAACCCCTCAAACGTGGCACATTTTTCAAAAGTTGCCAAGGTCGCCATATTTTCACATCTTAATCGTTAAAGGTTGCTAAATCTTGTCGAGTAATCGGTTTCTCTGTAAAAAATCCCGTTCGTGAATTAACGTGAAAACCCCTCAAACGTGACACATTTTTCAAAATTATGACATATGACCTTGAAAAACGGATCAAAAAAGGACCTTCCAGAGTTGCTAAGGTCTCCGTATTTTCACAACTTTATCCTTAAAGGTTGGTGAATCTTGTCGAGTAATCGGTTTCTCTGTAAAAAATCCCGTTCGTGAATTATCGTGAAAACCCCTCAAACGTGACATATTTTTCAATAATATGACATATGACCTTGAAAAACGGATCAAAAAGGACCTTCCAGAGTTGCCAAGGTCTCCGTACTTTCACATCTTATCCTTAAAGGTTGCTGAGTCTTGTCGAGTAATCGGTTTCTCCGTAAAAAAAAACCCTCCAACGTGACATATTTTCTCTGTAAAAAAATCCCGTTCGTGAATTATCGTGAAAAAACCTCAAGCGTGACACATTTTTCAAAATTATGACATATGACCTTGAAAAACAGATCAAAAAAGGACCTTCCAGTGCTGGCAAGGTCTCCATATTTTCACATCTTAATGTGTAAATGTGCCAAGGACTCCATATTTTCAAATGTTAATCCTTAAAGGTTGCTGAATCTTGTCGAGTAATCGGTTTCTCTGTAAAAAATCCTGTTCGTGAATTATCGTGAAAACCCCTCAAACGTGACACATATTTCAAAATTATGACATATGACCTTGAAAAACGGATCAAAAAAAGGACCTTCCAGAGTTGCCAAGATTTCCATATTTACTCATCTTAATGTGTAAATGTGCCAAGGTCTCCATATTTTCACACATTAATCCTTAAAGGTTGCTGAATCTTGTCGAGTAATCGGTTTCTCTGTAAAAAAAAAACCCTCAAATGTGACAAATTTTTCAAAATTATGACATATGACCTTAAAAAACGGATCAAAAAAGGACCTTCTAGATGTGCCAAGGTCTCCATATTTTCAAATCTTAATCCTTAAAAGTTGCTGAAACTTGTCGAGTAATCGGTTTCTCTGTAAAAATCCTGATCGTGAATTATCGTGAAAACCCCTCAAACGTGACACATTTTTCAAAATTATGACATATGATCTTGAAAAACGGATCAAAAAAGGACCTTCCAGAGTTGCGAAGGTCTCCATATTTTCACATCTTATCCTTAAAGGTTGCTGAGTCTTGTCGAGTAATCGGTTTCTCTGTAAAAAAATCCCGTTCGTGAATTATAGTAAAAACCCCTCAAACGTGACATATTTTTCAATAATATGACATATGACCTTGAAAAACGGATCAAAAAGGACCTTCCAGAGTTGCCAAGGTCTCCATATTTTACATCTTAATCCTTAAAGGTAGCTGAATCTTGTCGAATAATCGGTTTCTCTATAAAAAAAAATCCCGTTCGTGAATTATCGTGAAATCCATTCAAACGTGACACATTTTTCAATAATATGACATATGACCTTGAAAAACGAATCAAAAAAGGACCTTCCAGAGAGGCCAGGTCTCCATATTCACACATCTTAATCCTTGAAGATTGCTGAATCTTGCCGAGTAATCGGTTTCTCTGTGAAAAATCCCGTTCGTGAATTATCGTGAAAACCCCTCAAACGTGGCACATTTTTCAAAAGTTGCAAAGGTCGCCATATTTTCACATCTTAATCGTTAAAGGTTGCTAAATCTTGTCGAGTAATCGGTTTCTCTGTAAAAAATCCCGTTCGTGAATTAACGTGAAAACCCCTCAAACGTGACACATTTTTCAAAATTATGACATATGACCTTGAAAAACGGATCAAAAAAGGACCTTTCAGAGTTGCAAAGGTCTCCGTATTTTCACAACTTTATCCTTAAAGGTTGGTGAATCTTGTCGAGTAATCGGTTTCTCTGTAAAAAAAATCCCGTTCGTGAATTATCGTGAAAACCCCTCAAACGTGACATATTTTTCAATAATATGACATATGACCTTGAAAAACGGATCAAAAAGAACCTTCCAGAGTTGCCAAGGTCTCCATATTTTCACATCTTAATCCTTAAAGGTAGCTGAATCTTGTCGAGTAATCGGTTTCTCTGAAAAAAAATCCCCAAAAAAGGACCTTCCAGAGTTGCCAAGGTCTCCATATTTTCACATATTAGTCCCTAAAGGTTGCTCAATCTTGTCGAGTTTCTCTGAAAAAAAAAACCCCTCAAATGTGACAAATTTTTCAAAATTCTGACATATGACCTTAAAAAACGGATCAAAAAAGGACCTTCTAGATGTTCCAAGGTCTCCATATTTTCAAATCTTAATCCTTAAAGGTTGCTGAAACTTGTCGAGTAATCGGTTTCTCTGTAAAAATCCTGTTCGTGAATTATCGTGAAAACCACTCAAACGTGACACATTTTTCAAAATTATGACATATGATCTTGAAAAACGGATCCAAAAAGGACCTTCTAGAGTTGCCAAGATCTCTATATTTTCACATCTTAATCCTTAAAGGTTGCTGAATCTTGTCGAGTAATCGGTTTCTCTGTAAAAAATCCCGTTCGTGAATTATCGTGAAAACCCCTCAAACGTGACACATTTTTCAAAACTATGACATATGATGTGACAAATGTGACAAATTTTTCAAAATTATGACATATGACCTTAAAGCACGGATCAAAAAAGGACCTTCTAGATGTGCCAAGGTCTCCATATTTTCAAATCTTAATCCTTAAAGGTTGCTGAAACTTGTCGAGTAATCGGCTTCTCTGTAAAAATCCTGATCGTAAATTATCGTGAAAACCCCTCAAACGTGACATATTTTTCAAAACTATGACATATGACCTTGAAAAACGAATCAAAAAAGGACCTTCCAGAGTTGCCAAGGTCTCCGTATTTTCACATCTTAATCCTTAAAGGTAGCTGAATCTTGTCGTGTAATCGGTTTCTCTGTAAAAAAAAATCCCCAAAAAAGGACCTTCCAGAGTTGCCAAGGTCTCCATATTTTCACATCTTAATCCTTAAAGGTTGCTGAATCTTGCCGAGTAATCGGTTTCTCTGTAAAAAAAATCCCGTTCATGAATTATCGTAAAAACCACTCAAACGTGACACAGTTTTTAAAATTATGACATATGACCTTAAAAACGGATCAAAAAAGGATCTTCTAGATGTGCCAAGGTCTCCATATTTTTAAATCTTAATACTTAAAGGTTGCTGAATTTTGTCGAGTAATCGGTTTCTCTGTAAAAAATCCTGTTCGTGAATTATCGTGAAAACCCCTCAAACGTGACACATTTTTCAAAATTATGACATATGACCTTGAAAAACGGATCAAAAAAGGACCTTCCAGAGTTGCAAAGGTCTCCGTATTTTCACAACTTTATCCTTAAAGGTTGCTGAATCTTGTCGAGTAATCGGTTTCTCTGTATAAAATCCCGTTCGTGAATTATCGTGAAAACCCCTCAAACGTGACATATTTTTCAATAATATGACATATGACCTTGAAAAACGGATCAAAAAGAACATTCCAGAGTTGCCAAGGTCTCCATATTTTCACATCTTAATCCTTAAAGGTAGCTGACTCTTGTCGAGTAATCGGTTTCTCTGTAAAAAAAACCCCTCCAACGTGACATATTTTCTCTGTAAAAAAAATCCCGTTCGTGAATTATCGTGAAAACCCCGCAAACGTGACACATTTTTCAAAATTATGACATATGACCTTGAAAAACGGATCAAAAAAGGACCTTCCAGAGTTGCCAAGGTCTCCGTACTTTCACATCTTATCCTTAAAGGTTGCTGAGTCTTGTCGAGTAATCGGTTTCTCTGTAAAAAAAAACCCCTCCAACGTGACATATTTTCTCTGTAAAAAAAATCCCGTTCGTGAATTATCGTGAAAACCCCTCAAACGTGACACATTTTTCAAAATTATGACATATGACCTTGAAAAACGGATCAAAAAAGGACCTTTCAGAGTTGCTAAGGTCTCCGTATTTTCACAACTTTATCCTTAAAGGTTGGTGAATCTTGTCGAGTAATCGGTTTCTCTGTAAAAAAAAATCCCGTTCGTGAATTATCGTGAAAACCCCTCAAACGTGACATATTTTTCAATAATATGACATATGACCTTGAAAAACGGATCAAAAAGAACCTTCCAGAGTTGCCAAGGTCTCCATATTTTCACATCTTAATCCTTAAAGGTAGCTGAATCTTGTCGAGTAATCGGTTTCTCTGAAAAAAAATCCCCAAAAAAGGACCTTCCAGAGTTGCCAAGGTCTCCATATTTTCACATATTAGTCCCTAAAGGTTGCTCAATCTTGTCGAGTTTCTCTGAAAAAAAAAACCCCTCAAATGTGACAAATTTTTCAAAATTCTGACATATGACCTTAAAAAACGGATCACAAAAGGACCTTCTAGATGTTCCAAGGTCTCCATATTTTCAAATCTTAATCCTTAAAGGTTGCTGAAACTTGTCGAGTAATCGGTTTCTCTGTAAAAATCCTGTTCGTGAATTATCGTGAAAACCACTCAAACGTGACACATTTTTCAAAATTATGACATATGATCTTGAAAAACGGATCCAAAAAGGACCTTCTAGAGTTGCCAAGATCTCTATATTTTCACATCTTAATCCTTAAAGGTTGCTGAATCTTGTCGAGTAATCGGTTTCTCTGTAAAAAATCCCGTTCGTGAATTATCGTGAAAACCCCTCAAACGTGACACATTTTTCAAAACTATGACATATGATGTGACAAATGTGACAAATTTTTCAAAATTATGACATATGACCTTAAAGAACGTATCAAAAAATGACCTTCTAGATGTGCCAAGGTCTCCATATTTTCAAATCTTAATCCTTAAAGGTTGCTGAAACTTGTCGAGTAATCGGTTTCTCTGTAAAAATCCTGATCGTAAATTATCGTGAAAACCCCTCAAACGTGACATATTTTTTAAAACTATGACATATGACCTTGAAAAACGCATCAAAAAAGGACCTTCCAGAGTTGCCAAGGTCTCCGTATTTTCACATCTTAATCCTTAAAGGTAGCTGAATCTTGTCGTGTAATCGGTTTCTCTGTAAAAAAAAATCCCCAAAAAAGGACCTTCCAGAGTTGCCAAGGTCTCCATATTTTCACATCTTAATCCTTAAAGGTTGCTGAATCTTGTCGAGTAATCGGTTTCTCTGTAAAAAAAATCCCGTTCATGAATTATCGTAAAAACCCCTCAAACGTGACACATTTTTTAAAACTATGACATATGATGTGACAAATGTGACAAATTTTTTAAAATTATGACATATGACCTTAAAAACGGATCAAAAAAGGATCTTCTAGATGTGCCAAGGTCTCCATATTTTCAAATCTTAATACTTAAAGGTTGCTGAATTTTGTCGAGTAATCGGTTTCTTTGTAAAAAATCCTGTTCGTGAATTATCGTGAAAACCCCTCAAACGTGACACATTTTTCAAAATTATGACTTATGACCTTGAAAAACGGATCAAAAAAGGACCTTCCAGAGTTGCAAAGGTCTCCGTATTTTCACAACTTTATCCTTAAAGGTTGCTGAATCTTGTCGAGTAATCGGTTTCTCTGTAAAAAATCCCGTTCGTGAATTATCGTGAAAACCCCTCAAACGTGACATATTTTTCAATAATATGACATATGACCTTGAAAAACGGATCAAAAAGAACATTCCAGAGTTGCCAAGGTCTCCATATTTTCACATCTTAATCCTTAAAGGTAGCTGATTCTTGTCAAGTAATCGGTTTCTCTGTAAAAAAATCCCCAAAAAAGGACCTTCCAGAGTTGCCAAGGTCTCCATATTTTCATATATTAATCCTTAAAGGTTGCTCAATCTTGTAGAGTAATCGGTTTCTCTGTAAAAAAAAACCCTCAAATGTGACAAATTTTTCAAAATTATGACATATGACCTTAAAAAACGGATCAAAAAAGGATTTTCTAGATGTGCCAAGGTCTCCATATTTTCAAATCTTAATCCTTAAAGGTTGCTGAAACTTGTCGAGTAATTGGTTTCTCTGTAAAAATCCTGTTCGTGAATTATCGTGAAAACCCCTCAAACGTGACACATTTTTCAAAATTATGACATATGATCTTGAAAAACGGATCCAAAAAGGACCTTCTAGAGTTGCCAAGGTCTCTATATTTTCACATCTTAATCCTTAAAGGTTGCTGAATCTTGTCGAGTAATCGGTTTCTCTGTAAAAAATCCCGTTCGTGAATTATCGTGAAATTGAGGGGTTTGACACATTTTTCAAAATTATGACATATGACCTTGAAAAACGGATCAAAAAAGGACCTTCCAGAGTTGCCAAGGTCTCCATATTTTCACATCTTAATCCTTAAAGGTAGCTGAATCTTGTCGAGTAATCGGTTTCTCTGTAAAAAAAAAACCCAA
Source organism: Dryomyza anilis (assembly GCA_951804985.1). Taxonomy (NCBI): domain Eukaryota; kingdom Metazoa; phylum Arthropoda; class Insecta; order Diptera; family Dryomyzidae; genus Dryomyza; species Dryomyza anilis. The sequence goes on from OX638135.1 coordinate 1,736,533, forward strand.
AAAGGACCTTCCTGAGTTGCCAAGGTGTCCATATTTTCACATCATGTGACAAATTTTTGAAAAATATGACATATGACCTTTAAAAATGGATAAAAAAAGGACCTTCCAGAGTTGCCAAGTTCTCCATATTTTAACATCTTAATCCTTAAAGGTAGCTGAATCTTGTCGAGTAATCGTTTTCTCTGTAAAAAATCCCGTTCATGAATTATCGTGAAAACCACTCAAACGTGACACATTTTTTTAAAACATATGACCTTAAAAAACGGATCAAAAAAGGACCTTCTAGATGTGCCAAGGTCTCCATATTTTCAAATGTTAATCCCTAAAGGTTGCTGAATCTTGTCGAGTAATCGGTTTCTCTGTAAAAAATCCTGTTCGTGAATTATCGTGAAAACCCCACAAACGTGACACATTTTTCAAAATTATGACATATGACCTTGAAAAACGGATCAAAAAATGACCTTCCAGAGTTGCCAAGGTCTCCGTACTTTCACATCTTATCCTTAAAGGTTGCTGAGTCTTGTCGAGTAATCGGTTTCTCTGTAAAAAAAAAACCCTCCAACGTGACATATTTTCTCTGTAAAAAAATCCCGTTCATGAATTATCGTGAAAACCACTCAAACGTGACACATTTTTTTAAAACATATGACCTTAAAAAACGGATCAAAAAAGGACCTTCTAGATGTGCCAAGGTCTCCATATTTTCAAATGTTAATCCTTAAAGGTTGCTGAATCTTGTCGAGTAATCGGTTTCTCTGTAAAAAATCCTGTTCGTGAATTATCGTGAAAACCCCTCAAACGTGACACATTTTTCAAAATTATGACATATGACCTTGAAAAACGGATCAAAAAATGACCTTCCAGAGTTGCGAAGGTCTCCATATTTTCACATCTTATCCTTAAAGGTAGCTGAGTCTTGTCGAGTAATCGGTTTCTCTGTAAAAAAAAACCCTCCAACGTGACATATTTTCTCTGTAAAAAAATCCCGTTCATGAATTATCGTGAAAACCACTCAAACGTGACACATTTTTTTAAAACATATGACCTTAAAAAACGGATCAAAAAAGGACCTTCTAGATGTGCCAAGGTCTCCATATTTTCAAATGTTAATCCTTAAAGGTTGCTGAATCTTGTCGAGTAATCGGTTTCTCTGTAAAAAATCCTGTTCGTGAATTATCGTGAAAACCCCGCAAACGTGACACATTTTTCAAAATTATGACATATGACCTTGAAAAACGGATCAAAAAAGGACCTTCCAGAGTTGCCAAGGTCTCCGTACTTTCACATCTTATCCTTAAAGGTTGCTGAGTCTTGTCGAGTAATCGGTTTCTCTGTAAAAAAAAACCCCTCCAACGTGACATATTTTCTCTGTAAAAAAATCCCGTTCGTGAATTATAGTGAAAAAACCTCAAGCGTGACACATTTTTCAAAATTATGACATATGACCTTGAAAAACAGATCAAAAAAGGACCTTCCAGAGCTGGCAAGGTCTCCATATTTTCACATCTTACTCCTTAAAGGTTGCTGAATCTTGTCGAGTAATCGGTTTTTCTGTAAAAAAAATCCCGTTCGTGAATTATCGTGAAAACCCCTCAAACGTGACACATTTTTCAAAATTATGACATATGACCTTGAAAAACGGATCAAAAAAAGGACCTTCCAGAGTTGCCAAGATTTCCATATTTCCACATCTTAATGTGTAAATGCGCCAAGGTCTCCATATTTTCACATAATAATCCTTAAAGGTTGCTGAATCTTGTCGAGTAATCGGTTTCTCTGTAAAAAAAAACCCCTCAAATGTGACAAATTTTTCAAAATTATGACATATGACCTTAAAAAACGGATCAAAAAAGGACCTTCTAGATGTGCCAAGATCTCCATATTTTCAAATCTTAATCCTTAAAGGTTGCTGAAACTTGTCGAGTGATCGGTTTCTCTGTAAAAATCCTGATCGTGAATTATCGTGAAAACCCCTCAAACGTGACACATTTTTCAAAATTATGACATATGATCTTGAAAAACGGATCAAAAAAGGACCTTCCAGAGTTGCGAAGGTCTCCATATTTTTACATCTTTATCCTTAAAGGTTGCTGAATCTTGTCGAGTAATCGGTGTCTCTGTAAAAAAATCCCGTTCGTGAATTATAGTAAAAACCCCTCAAACGTGACATATTTTTCAATAATATGACATATGACCTTGAAAAACGGATCAAAAAGGACCTTCCAGAGTTGCCAAGGTCTCCATATTTTCACATCTTAATCCTTAAAGGTAGCTGAATCTTGTCGAATAATCGGTTTCTCTATAAAAAAAAAAAAATCCCGTTCGTGAATTATCGTGAAATCCATTCAAACGTGACACATTTTTCAATAATATGACATATGACCTTGAAAAACGAATCAAAAAAGGACCTTCCAGAGAGGCCAGGTCTCCATATTCACACATCTTAATCCTTGAAGATTGCTGAATCTTGCCGAGTAATCGGTTTCTCTGTGAAAAATCCCGTTCGTGTATTATCGTGAAAACCCCTCAAACGTGGCACATTTTTCAAAAGTTGCCAAGGTCGCCATATTTTCACATCTTAATCGTTAAAGGTTGCTAAATCTTGTCGAGTAATCGGTTTCTCTGTAAAAAAATCCCGTTCGTGAATTAACGTGAAAACCCCTCAAACGTGACACATTTTTCAAAATTATGACATATGACCTTGAAAAACGGATCAAAAAAGGACCTTCCAGAGTTGCTAAGGTCTCCGTATTTTCACAACTTTATCCTTAAAGGTTGGTGAATCTTGTCGAGTAATCGGTTTCTCTGTAAAAAAAATCCCGTTCGTGAATTATCGTGAAAACCCCTCAAACGTGACATATTTTTCAATAATATGACATATGACCTTGAAAAACGGATCAAAAAGACCCTTCCAGAGTTGCCAAGGTCTCCATATTTTCACATCTTAATCCTTAAAGGTAGCTGAATCTTGTCGAGTAATCGGTTTCTCTGAAAAAAAATCCCCAAAAAAGGACCTTCCAGAGTTGCCAAGGTCTCCATATTTTCACATATTAGTCCCTAAAGGTTGCTCAATCTTGTCGAGTAATCGGTTTCTCTGAAAAAAAAAAAACCCTCAAATGTGACAAATTTTTCAAAATTATGACATATGACCTTAAAAACGGATCAAAAAAGGACCTTCTAGATGTGCCAAGGTGTCCATATTTTCAAATCTTAATCCTTAAAGGTTGCTGAAACTTGTCGAGTAATCGGTTTCTCTGTAAAAATCCTGTTCGTGAATTATCGTGAAAACCACTCAAACGTGACACATTTTTCAAAATTATGACATATGATCTTGAAAAACGGATCCAAAAAGGACCTTCTAGAGTTGCCAAGGTCTCCATATTTTCACATCTTAATCCTTAAAGGTAGCTGAATCTTGTCGAGTAATCGGTTTCTCTGTAAAAAAATTCCCAAAAGAGGACCTTCCAGAGTTGCCAAGGTCTCCATATTTTCACATATTAATCCTTAAAGGTTGCTCAATCTTGTCGAGTAATCGGTTTCTCTGTAAAAAAAAAACCCTCAAATGTGACAAATTTTTCAAAATTTTGACATATGACCTTAAAAAACGGATCAAAAAAGGTCCTTCTAGATGTGCCAAGGTCTCCATATTTTCAAATCTTAATCCCTAAAGGTTGCTGAAACTTGTCGAGTAATCGGTTTCTCTGCAAAAAAGCCTGTTCGTGAAGTATCGTGAAAACCCCTCAAACGTGACACATTTTTCAAAATTATGACATATGACCTTGAAAAACGGACCAAAAAAGGACCTTCCAGAGTTGCCAAGGTCTCCGTACTTTCACATCTTATCCTTAAAGGTTGCTGAGTCTTGTCGAGTAATCGGTTTCTCTTTAAAAAAAAACCCCTGCAACGTGACATATTTTCTCTGTAAAAAAATCCCGTTCGTGAATTATCGTGAAAAATCCTCAAGCGTGACACATTTTTCAAAATTATGACATATGACCTTGAAAAACAGATTAAAAAAGGACCTTCCAGAGCTGGCAAGGTCTCCATATTTTTTGACATCTGAATCCTTAAAGGTTGCTGAATCTTGTCGAGTAATCGGTTTCTCTGTAAAAAAAAATCCCGTTCGTGAATTATCGTGAAAACTCCTCAAACGTGACACATTTTTTAAAATTATGACATATGACCTTGAAAAACGGATCAAAAAAAGGACCTTCCAGAGTTGCCAAGATTTCCATATTTACACATCTTAATCCTAAAAGGTAGCTGAATCTTGTCGAGTAATCGGTTTCTCTGTAAAAAAAATCCCCAAAAAAGGATCTTCCAGAGTTGCCAAGGTCTCCATATTTTCACATATTAAACCTTAAAGGTTGCTGAATCTTGTCGAGTAATCGGTTTCTCTGTAAAAAACCCCTCAAACGTGACAAATTTTTCAAAATTATGACATATGACCTTGAAAAACGAATCAAAAAAAGGACCTTCCAGAGTTGCCAAGGTCTCCATATTTTCACATCTTAATCCTTAAAGGTTGCTGAATCTTGTCGAGTAATCGGTTTCTCTCTAAAAAATCCCGTTCGTGAATTATCGTGAAAACCCCTCAAACGTGACACATTTTTCAAAACTATGACATATGACCTTAAAAAACGGATCAAAGAAAGACCTTCCAGAGTTGCCAAGGTCTCCATATTTTCACATATTAACCCTTAAGGTTGCTCAATCTTGTCGAGTAATCGGTTTCTCTGTAAAAAAAACCACCTCAAATGTGACAAATTTTTCAAAATTATGACATATGACCTTAAAAAACGGATCAAAAAAGGACCTTTTAAATGTGCCAAGGTCTCCATATTTTCAAATCTTAATCCTTAAAGGTTGCTGAAACTTGTCGAGTAATCGGTTTCTCTGTAAAAAATCCTGTTCGTGAATTATCGTGAAAACCCCTCAAACGAGACACATTTTTCAAAATTATGACATATGATCTTGAAAAACGGATCCAAAAAGGACCTTCTAGAGTTGCCAATATCTCTATATTTTCACATCTGAATCCTTAAAGGTTGCTGAATCTTGTCGAGTAATCGGTTTCTCTGTAAAAAATCCCGTTCGTGAATTATCGTGAAAACCCCTCAAACGTGACACATTTTTCAAAACTATGACATATGACCTTGAAAAACGAATCAAAAAAAGGACCTTCCAGAGTTGCCAAGGTCTCCATATTTTCACATATTAATCCTTAAAGGTTGCTCAATCTTGTCGAGTAATCGGTTTCTCTGTAAAAAAAAAAACCCTGTAATGTGACAAATATTTCAAAATTATGACATATGACCTTGAAAAACGGATCAAAAAAAGACCTTCCAGAGTTGCCAAGGTCTCCATATTTTCACATCTTAATCCTTAAAGGTTGCTGAATCTTGTCGAGTAATCGGTTTCTCTGTAAAAAATCCCGTTCGTGAATTATCGTGAAAAATCCTCAAGCGTGACACATTTTTCAAAATTATGACATATGACCTTGAAAAACAGATCAAAAAGGACCTTCCAGAGCTGGCAAGGTCTCCATATTTTCACATCTTAATCCTTAAAGGTT